>JACEFZ010011836.1:0-23938 GCA_014155875.1 Cepaea nemoralis | reverse complement strand
AATTAATTTTGTTCCTGAGAAATTTTTAAAACATCCGCGGTTTTTTTTCCAGTTAGTAAAATAATGGTGCTGAAAATACACGCCAAGAAAACGTCGGGAATTTTTATCTGTTTAACTCATGGCAATCTCGCGACACAGATCATACAAGGAGGATATCCAGATAATATTAGCATGATATCTAGATCACACACGGAGGATATCCAGATCACATTAGGATGATATTCAAATCATACAAGGAGGATATCCATATAAGACAAGGAGGATATCCAGATCACATTAGGAGGTATCAGCTAAGTGTATGCACTGTGTAGCGTCAGCAAAGATCTCAGCAAGCTTATAGTCTATAGCACACATTCTATAAACATTCTATTTTGCCGGGTTCTCTATTTGAAACATTTTTCCACAGCAGCTGTATAGTCTTAAGATTTCCAAGAGCTCAGGAAATGTTAATGTTCCCAAAATGCAATTTAGTCATATTGTTTTCCTCATTTGTTTTGTTTTGGGAAGGTTAGGTATCTGAAAGCATTAGTTAGAGATCGGGATAGAGAGGGTGAAACTATCTGACATGTAATGTGCATTCAGTATTGTCTCCCATGGTTAAGTAAAGTGTTATCTTATCACGCTCGGTTAAGAAATATAGACTTGATCCAAGACTCAATGTGATCTGGTGGTTGAATGATCAGAATACAGGTGACTCATACTTGGAGACACACATTCTTGACCCCTATAAGGCACAGGTTTACACCCTTACAGCCAGAGTACCGACAGGAAAGTACTGCCATAACTACGATGCTGAAATTGAGGCAATCAAGATAGCAACAGAGAAATTACTAAATACCAGCAATGGTACACAACCTGTGATGCTATTGACAGATGCAAAATCAGTACTCGAGGCGCTCCTGTCTGGGAAATTGCCAGTACTAAGGACACTACTTTCTGAACTTAGCAGTCAGCATAAGGTCACCATACAGTGGATACCATCCCACTGTGGAGTACCCGGAAACGATAGAGCTGATCAATTGGCTAAGGAAGGAGCCAAAGAAGAACAGCCTGATGTGCTCGTTACATACCACCAAAAGAAAAGAATGATCAAATCAGCCAGAAAGCCACCAAAACCTGCTCAAGATGACTACCACGTTATGGACAGACCAGAACAAGTCATTATTCTGCGCCTCAGAACAGGGCACAACATAATACGCAACCACATGTATACAAAATTCAAGATTGGTGAAACAGCCATGTGCACATATGGATTGGCCTCGCAGACAGCAGAGCACATACTCCAAGACTGCCCAAAATATAACATATCTAGGCAATCCTTCTGGTCTAGAGAGACGGCAATGGAAGATAAACTCTATGGACCGCTGTGTGAACTGAAAAAGACAGTTCAATTCATACAAGAGACAGCATTGCAGTTATAGACATATTTCAAGCGAACGAAAGAAGAAGAAGAATATCTTTCCCCCATAAACATCTTGGCAGATACAATGGTAAATCAATATTCTTACAAGAAACTTCATTGCACATGGTTTTACCCCATATGGCTCTGTCTTTTTCCAAAACTGGCGCACAAAGCACACACTCTGTAGCTTTAATGCTAAACCCCAGAAATATGCACTCGATAAAATTGCACTCACAAACTGAATGGTGGAGCCTGGAATCGAACCTAAAACGTTAAGAGCATTAGGCAGGTAACTTGACCACTTTGCCACGGAGACCTGGTGGTCAGAGAATGAGGCAGGTAGCTTGACAACTTGGTCACGGAGGACCGGTGGTCAGAGAATGTGGCAGGTAGCTTGACCACTTGGCCACGGAGACTCGGTGGTCAGAGAATGAGGCAGGTAGCTTGACCACCTTGCCACGGAGACCCGGTGGTCAGAGAATGAGGCAGGTAACTTGACCACTTGGCCACGGAGATCCGGTGGTCAGAGAATGAGGCAGGTAGGTTGACCACTTTGCCGCGGAGACCCGGTGGTTCTGAAATAAATGTCCTGTAGTCATGCAGGTGAAACCCTCAGAGAATAGACACTGTTCTGAGGTATGCAGGTGAAACCCTCAGTGAATAGACACTGTTCTGAGGTATGCAGGTGAAACCCTCAGTGAATAGACACTGTTCTGAGATATGCAGGTGAAACCCTCAGTGAATAGACACTGTTCTGAGGTATGCAGGTGAAACCTTCAGTGAATAGAAACTGTTCTGAGGTGTGCAGGTGAAACCTTCAGTGAATAGAAACTGTTCTGAGGTGTGCAGGTGAAACCTTCAGTGAATAGAAACTGTTCTGAGGTGTGCAGGTGAAACCTTCAGTGAATAGAAACTGTTCTGAGGTGTGCAGGTGAAACCTTCAGTGAATAGAAACTATTCTGAGGTGTGCAGGTGAAACCTTCAGTGAATAGAAACTGTTCTGTTTTACAGGGTGGCACACGCTCTCATCAAAGCAAACAATCATGTCTTCATCCGTGGGCAAGATGGGTATGTTGTATGTCATGTCTTGGTATTGTCTCAAGCATTGTTAGTTCATGTACTGATGTCATATCTGTGGTCTTTTAATCAGAAAAATCTTACATCTCCACCCCCCCCCCCCCCACACACACACACACACACACACGAACACGCACAGTTGAGCACACGCACACACACAGTTGCGCACATGCATATATGTATGCACACACACACACACACAAACATACACACCCACCCACAGAGAGAGAGAGAGCGAGAGAGAGAGAGAGAGAGAGCGAGAGAGAGAGAGAGAGAGAGAGAGAGAGAGCTATTTATGCTGAATTATAACAACCACTAAACTCCAGTTACAGTGTAGAAAACAGCCATGGAAGAAGAGGGTAGCTCCCATGGACAGTATCCTTACACATAGTCATAAATAAGCAGGAAGTGATTGTCACCACCAGCTGTTGTTTTGCAATGTGTTTTCATAATGTCAAGGTGAAGCGATCAAATCCTTACGTGCACAGAGCTCTAAAGTTTTCTAAGTTCTTGTTTGTCATCTGGTTTCTATTTCTTCTCTGTGCCTTTAAAGAGTTCTAATAACTACCCATGAATATATTTCTTTGTCATTCCACTGACCCCACGCGTTCTCCAGTAGTTGATATTCTTACACTCATCAGCTCTGTTAGTCATGTAAGCAGGAACGAGTTTTAATATAACTCACCAATATATACTGTAGTCTCATTTCATCATGTTCCTCTTGTACCTTGCGGTGTCGAGGTGATGTACAGTATAAACTTCGGAAGAATGCCCGTTCATGGGCTTCATGTGTCAAGATTCCCATGGACTCTGCTATTCCCTCAGTCCATCGTTTACGTTGCCGGCCTCTTTTTCTGCTTCCATGTGGTCAGTACATGATTGCTTGTTGTGGTATACTATTAGTTAGTAATCTAATTGCATGACAAAACCATTTAACTTGCTGCCTTTTGTTAAATCTAGCGCTTTAAGTCCTGATTTCTTTATTTCTGATCTGATCTCTTCTTGATACATTGCGTATTCTTCTCAGGAATCTCATTTCTGTTATTGTGATGTTTATTTTCTCTTATTTTGTCATTGGCAAGGTTTGACATTGGTAGCATAGAGTTGGCAGGAAGATTGTATGAAAGAGTGCTTTATTAGTAACTATTGATACATGTTTGTTCTTTAGTATTGGCGCCACTTGTCCAATGGGTTAGTTTGCCTTATTGCATCTATTTTCGATCTAGTCTTCTGATTTGCTATTTGATGATATTATACTTCTTAAGTACTTGAAGCTCTTTACTTGTTTCTGGGGGCGTTTTTTAGATGATTCTTTCTTGTTTTTTTCTTCTTTGGTTATAGTCATTATTTCTGTTTTACTGATGCTAATTTTCATGTTATGTTCTTTACACATTTCATTTAAGCTTGTCGTGTGGTTTTGTAATTCTGCTTCTGATTGTGCTCTTAGTGCTTGATCGTCCACAAACAGGAGTTATTGAATGGCTGGTTTACATAAAGTTTGTTGCGTATCCCTTATGGGTTCTCAATCTGTTCCTCCGCCTTCTCCACCAGGTCCCACAAGCGCACGACCACCTCCCCCTTGTCCATAGGCAAAATTCCACCAAGAGGTGCCCTCCCTGCTAGCCTATCAGCCTGTTCATTCCACTGTACACCCGCATGGCCAGGGCAAAATATCCATACAATTCTCACGATCTGTGACCTCTGAAGCGATGAGAGCCATTCCACACCAAACATTCTTTTCTCCACCTTGCTACTGTTGCAGTAGTCTCCTCTAGCCACCGGAATGCCGCTGTTACTGCCTCCACATGCATTCTCATGCTGGAGGCCGTAGTCTCATATCCCAGACTCTCCTTTTTCAAGACTCGCCCATTAGCCTTTGCAATAAAGCCCCAACCACTACGTCTGTTTCTCACCACTGACCCATCGGTGAAGATGACTATGTCACCTTGATGTGTGTTGCTCTGGATCAGCTGTTGCACTTCAAACTCAGTGCGGCCCGCTGACCATTCTCTGCACTCACGACCCAGTGTTATTAATACATTGTGCCAGTCCGTCATGTCTTCCGGAACTTCCACCCACTCTCTTTCAATCAAAGAGCGGTGGGAACGATTAGTAGTGTGATTCTTCGCTGGCTGTTGAACGAGGGGACGGAGCACGTATGGGAATGCCCTGAATGCAGTGATGTCGGTTCTTAACTCAACTCAACTGCGTATCCCTTACGGGGCGTTGCAGTCAACACCAGCATTTTTCAGCAGCTGTTGATGTACTAGGCAAGTGTTACGTTCAGTAGTTTGCCATTGCTTTCTGAACGACCGGCTCCCGTACCAGCACGATATAACACAACGCAACACGGTCTGCTGCACAAATCGGTCGCAGCTGATCTTCGAACGCCTAGTACCCGGCTCACGAACCGCGTTCGCAAGCCTTTAGCCACGGAGTTCTTTACATAAGCTGTTTATATAGATTATGAACAACTGGGGAGTGGGGGGGGGGGGGGGGGGGGGGTCAAGAAACAACCTTGTCGTACTCAGGATCTTATGGTGAAGGGTTCTGAGTATCCCTCCATTTGTTCTCACTGAGCATTCACTGTTGTATATACTTCTACATAAGTTTAGTAGATGTGTACTCACTCCATATCATTTAAGGATTTCCCACAATTGTTTCTATCCACTCAATCAAATGCCTTTTCTTGGTTGACAAAGGCTAAGTAGAGTGTTTCATTAAATTCTATTGATTTTTTAATCAGTTGTCCGAGAACAAAGACGGCATCTATGCATCCTTTGGTTTTCCTAAATCCAAATTGTGTTTCGCTTAGCTGGGATTCTATTGTAGTTCGTAATCTTTTCTCAAGAATTCTCATAGCACTGATTTTGTTGTAGAAGTTTCTTGTTGCCGCCTTGTAGTTTTTATTTAGGGTTCCTTCATATTTCTCCCAGTCTTTTTGTTGTTCTTTCTTTACTATTATATTCACGTGTCTTCTTCGTATTCTATATTCTATGTAATCACTGTCCTGTTTGCACTTTTCCAACTTTTTATATTTTTCCTTTTTGTCTTTTACAGCTTTATTTACCTCTGCGTTCCACCAATTTGTTATTTTCCTTATCCGTGTTGCATTTTTTTCGTAGTTCCAGGTGTTATTTTTGCGGTATTTAAAATGCTTGATTTGAACATCTCCCTTTCTTCTTCCACTGTTTTTCTTTATATAGTTCTTTCTCATAATTTTTCCTCACTGCCTCGTCTTTGAGATTTTTAAAGTTTACTAATTCGCATGGCATGTATTTGCCCGTTCTTTGCTTTCTTCTTCTGTTCGTTCTTATTGTGATATTAACTGCTTTGTGGTCTGTGTTTATACGTAAGTTGGGCACTGCCCTTGCATAGAGTATAGTTCTCTTTGTGTTATTTCTTGTTAATATAAAATCAATTTCGCTTTCGGTATCTAGATCGTTCCATTTGTACCAGGTGTATGTTTGTGAGTCTTTGTGTTCATAAAACGTGGTTTTTATATAAAGGTCGTGTTGGCTGCATAGCCCTATCAGTCTACTTCCATTATAATTTCTCTCATTGTGTTAATCTCCAATTGCTCCAGGATGTTTTTCTCTGTCCGTTCTGCTATGTCCTAGTCTTGAATTGATGTCTCCTATAACTATGACGTTGTCCTACTTCTCTATTTTGTTTAGTTCGTCATGGATGTCTTTGAATAACTCATTGCATACTTGCTAATGTTTGTTTGTATCAGGGGCGCTCATTTGAAACCCGTTCCAATGACTTTATTATGAAAGAAACATTAACAGGTGTAGTAGAATTAAACAAAGCATTAATTTTGAATGAATTATGCACCATGGGTTGGCCAGAAGAAGTCGCCGTAGGCATTCAGGCAAGCATCCCATTGCTTAGGTAGGTGGCGAATGCCGTCCGCAAAAAAAAAAAAAGGATTGTGGTTGCTCACTGAACCAAGTGTTTACCGCGTTCATTACGTCTGCATCTGTGTGAAATCGTTGCCCCTTGAGAGCTTTTCTTAGAGGTCCGAACAATTGAAAATCACATGGTGACAAATCAAGACTATAGGCTGGATGTTGCAGAATTTCCCACTTCTTCCTTGCTAATGCTTCCTGCACAATCTTTGCGACATGAGGACGAGCATTATCGTTCAACAAAATCACACCGCTAAGAAAGCATGCCAGGGTCGTTTATTCTTGATGGCTTTTTGCAGCTTGTCTAGGGTTTGCAAGTAGTGGGTAGAGTTGATGTTGATACCAGGTTCTTTAAAGTCGGCCAACAATAGCCCTTCATAGTCAAAAATGCGCTCAGCATAACCTTACCAGCGGAAACCTGTAACTTGAATTGTTTGGCTTTTGGTGATCCAGCATGCTTCTATTGCATGCTCTCTCTTTTGCTGCTCGGCTCAAAGTAGTGACACCATTATTCATCGCCTACCATTATGCGGCAGAGAAATGCATCACCTCCACTCTGTAATGTAGCAAGTGGTTCAAACACCATCCCATGCGTTCCTCTTTTTGGTGGTCGGTCAACATCCGTGGTACCCACTGTGAACACACCTTCCGATATTGCAGTTTCTTACGAACGACCTTTTGAATTGTCCCAATTGACACATCAAATTCTTTCGCTAGCGAACGTATGCTTCGACAACGGTTCATCTGTACTGCTGCATCAATTTTGGCGATGGTTTTTTTCTGTTGCAACAATATGCGCTTGACCCGGCCAGTCGAAGATCTGTCGTGAACTGACGTCCTTTCCGAAACATTCGTGCCCAGTCTGTCACTGTTGTCTTCGTACACATATTTGTTACCGTACGCTGCCTGCATTCTTCAATGAATGTCCACTGGTCGACATCCTTCAAATGAAAGAAACTGAATCACTGCTCTTTGAGCTTCTTTGGACGGATTTTGGATCAATCCGGCCATTTTCTCAACTGTCAGAAACAGAACCTATGCATCATGGGACGATAAGCACTTGCTCTTTTATTCATTGGTCAGTACTTATCATATGACTATGACATGATCATGTTCAATATACGCAATTACGTATGGTGCGGCACGAACGGATTTCAAATGAATGCCGCTGGTATTACATGGTGCATATATTTGTAGATATACACATGTAGTAATTGTCTATTCTTTTATTCTCACTGTTATGATTCTTTCTGATATTCCTCTTCCTAGCCGTGGTTCAATGACTACTTCTACACCGTGTCTTGCCCTTTCTTGTTGTTCAACTCTGAAGCAGACAACCGAGCATTGTTGGATAAAACTCTGGTCAATGAAGTCTTTCTTGTGACTGGTGATTCAATCGACGATGAACTATATTTTTCATGGGGGACTTTTGTTTTGGCATTCTGGCGGCGGCATTATGCTCAGTGTATCTTTGCGGGCTGTTGGCTTGTCGAAACTCCTGTCTGTTTCACTTTTCACATTGAGCAGTTAGGAGCAATTTGTGTTATATTCACTGGCACAGGAACGGAGCATAATGGAGATGACCTGTTGCCGTGAAGTTGGAACTGCGACTATAGTATGTCCACATTTGTTTGCCTTCATTCACGATCAATTATTTTGAAAACTGTCTGTTGCATCGTTATGAAATTATTCCAGCCGTCTTATATTTACCCCCACCCAAGGAATATGTCTTTGATAGGTCCAAAAACAACTTAAATCATTGAAAGCGGCAACATTCCTCTGACGTTTTGCTGAAAAACTAGTGATTTCTTGCTAACAAAGTTATTTTTACGGTAATGGGAGACCTGCAAATTCTGATGACACACAAAGGCGTATCCGGATTCGTATGGGAGTGGGTGCAATGAAAGAACTAGCTTAAAATCGACAGGGTCGGCTGCATTGCACCGGGTTTTTATCCCATATGGCTCAGTTTCTTTCCGCAGCGCGGAAAGCGTCGCACAAAGCACGAACTCCGTAGCTACAGCGACGACCCCGAGAGTCTCCGAAAAAATGCACTCGTGAAATGAAGGACGCGGCCCGGAATTGAACATACAACCTTCGGAGCCCGAGTCAGACGGCTTGACCACTTCACCACGGAGAATCCCGAGAGGGGTGCAATGTGTAATATTAGTAAAGACAGAGAATTTACAGAGGCACGGGGTAAATAATTTGTAAATTAACAGGAAAGTAGAAGGAATATATTTCTTACCTTATTTTTCATTTCCTTCTTGTTTCTTCAGCTGATGCTGATGCTGTAATGTTTGGGGCCTGCAATTCGTCTGAATAGTTGGAGCAAAATATCCCAGTATACGTAGATTAAGGTCTGCGATCCGCTCAACCCTTAATCTGTGTTGGACGATTCCAGTAGGTTGAGGATTGCTCTCGGTTGCATAAAATTCAATCCATCCTTTCTCCAATAGTCCTCTTCCTCTTTCAACACATGGTCCTGACGTTTTTTCCAGTAACTTTTATCAATATTTAATAGCGCGGACAGACAGACAGACAGACAGACAGACATACAGACAGACAGACAGACAGACAGAAAGGTAGGTAGGTAGGTAGGTAGGCAGAAAGGTAGGTGGGTGGGTGGGTGGATGGCTGGCTGACTGGGTGGGTGGGTGGGTGGGTGGGTCGGCAGGCAGGCAGATAGATTAGATAGATAGATAGATAGATAGATATCGGTAGGTCGGTCGGCCGGCCGGCCGGCAGATAGATAGATAGATAGATAGATAGATAGATAGATAGATAGATAGATAGATAGATAGATAGATAGATAGATAGATAGATAGATAGATAGATAGATAGATCCCCGCCAGGAGCCGGGCCGAGCCAGCTAGTTTATTTATATAATCACGTTTCATGAAAGAACCCACAGTTTGACGACACCTCTGAACTATAATACTCAATCTGTGCAAAAACGAAAGACCGCTAGACAATTTTAAAAATAGCGCGAATGTGTCTTGCTGGAGGTGTAATACTCTTAAAATTAAGGCATTAATGGCGGGGCCGTAAAATATATACCCCATATAAGCAAACATTGAAATCTGCCGTACAATCTCCAGAACAAAAATGTTTTTGTTGGGTGGACATAATGATAAGGTTATATACTAAATCTCATCATTTTCCCTCAGTTGGTTACTGAGATATTGAATTTTATATTGAGGCAACCAAAAAAAAAAACACACACTATAACAAACTAATTACCTAACTAACCAACCAAGCAACCAAGCAACCAGCCAGCCAGCCAGCCAGCCAGCCAGCCAGCTATCCAGCCAGCTAAATAACTAACTAAGTAACTAACTAACTAACTAACTAACTAACTAACTAACTAACTAACTAACTAACTAACTAACTAACTAACTAACTAACTAAACTAACAAACTAACTAACTAACTAACTAATTAACTAACTAACTAACTAATTAACTAACCAAACAACCAACCAACCAACCAACCAACCAACCAACTAACTAACTAACTAACTAACTAACTAACTAACTAACTAACTAACTGAAGAAGACAAATTTATAACTATGGTGGATTTCCTTGCATCCTATCTCTTTGATTCTAGTGTCCGCTATTCCTATCAGTCCAATGTTTCCTTTTTCCTTTGTTTCTATGAGTTCGTCTTCTTTACTGTTAAAACTGCAGATATTCAGTGTACCTATTTTTTAATCGCTGATCTATCTCGTAGTCCTTTAATATTGCCGGATCTATATCCATTTTGGTCATTCAGTTTATACTTCTTAATTTTTCTATGAGCAGTACTGTAGTATGCAGTGAAATGCAGATAATAAGCAGACAAGTTAATATACATGTAATGACGAACGAACAAACGAACGAACAAAGTTAGCTGTATGTCCTTACAGTTAAATGCGGTGTCTGAGAAAGGTGCAAAGTATGCCAAGGACAGGCAACAAAAAGAATGAGACATTAATTAAAGAAATAAATGGAATCTAAATTGATTAGAGAAATTAGACATAGACAGTCATGATTTATTAGGCACATTACAAAGAAAAATCGGCTTGATAACTTAAAGACAACTGACACACTTGATGGGAAAATAGCAAAAGAGAGACAAGAGCTGAAAAACGTCTGATGGCTGTGGAAATGTGGTTTCTGAGGAAAATTCAAAGAATACCATAGACAGACAGAAAACCCAAGGACCAAGTCCTACAAGAAACAAATAAAAATTGTAAACTGTATAGAGAAATTAAACGTAGACAGTCAAAATATTTTGATCACGTTATGAGAAGAAATAAATTGGAGAACTTGGTGACAACAGGCAAGATCGAGGGGATGAGAACAAGGGGAGGACAGAGGAGTAAATACCTGGATGGCTTGGACATATTGTATGATCGAGACAAGAACATTGAGCTGATCCACGACTCTGATGAACGAGTGAGATGGCAAAACATGGCATCCCACGCTTATCGGCATGGCACATGATGATGATGATGATGATGATGATGATGAAAGGGATGAATACCTGGATGGTTTACCATATGGCATAATTTAGGACAAGAAAACAGACTTGATCTAAGACTCTTGTGATCATGTGAGATGGCGAAACATGGCGGCCCACACTTATTGACATGGCGGCCCACACGTATTGACATGGCACATGATGCTAATGATGAGTCAAATAGAAGGCTACACCAGAAAACATCTATCTGAACACCCGATCACTAGACAATGTCACACAACAAAACAGGTCATCACTAGACAATGTCACACCACGAAACAGGTCATCACTAGACAATGTCACACAACGAAACAGGTCATCACTAGACAGTGTCACACAACGAAACAGGTCATCACTAGACTGTCACACCACGAAACAGGTCATCACTAGACAATGTCACACAACAAAACAGGTCATCACTAGACAATGTCACACAACGAAACAGGTCATCACTAGACAGTGTCACACAACGAAACAGATCATCACTAGACAATGTCACACAATGAAACAGGTCATCACTAGACAGTGTCACACAACGAAACAGGTCATCACTAGACAATGTCACACAATGAAACAGATCATCACTAGACTATGTCACACCACGAAACAGGCCCCACAACGAAACAAGTCATCACTAGACAATGTCACAGAACGAAACAGGTCATCACTAGACAGTGTCACACAACGAAACAGGTCATCACTAGACAATGTCACACCACG
This sequence comes from Cepaea nemoralis, assembly GCA_014155875.1. Lineage (NCBI taxonomy): Eukaryota > Metazoa > Mollusca > Gastropoda > Stylommatophora > Helicidae > Cepaea > Cepaea nemoralis. Next base: position 12,325 of record JACEFZ010011836.1, on the reverse strand, counting down.
AAACAGGTCATCACTAGACAGTGTCACACAACGAAACAGGTCATCACTAGACAATGTCACACCACAAAACAGGTCATCGCTAGACAATATCACACCACGAAACAGGTCATCACTAGACAATGTCACACCACGAAACAGGTCATCACTAGACAATGTCACACCACGAAACAGGTCATGTAGTTACTGAACTCTTTCAGTCCCAGTCTGTTGCTAGTCTGGCTCGTCCTTCCTAAGCAGTTAATTTAAATTGGTAAAGCTATGGGCATAAAGGAGTTAAAATAACAACTCTGTGAAGCATGAGGAGTTAAAGTAACAGGATAAAGTGTTAAGTGTAATAGCTGGATGGCACAGAAGGGGTTCAGAAATAAATGTCACTGAAGAGATAATCAGTAATCCTGTTGCTAGGTGTATAGAGTGACATTTCTTTTTCTGTTTTGATTATGTGATTGTTTAATTTCTAAATAAATAATAACAATTAACTATAAAACGAAACAAAGCAGTCATTGGTATTTACTTTTGCTATCAGTGTCGGATAACAAGTGAGCTAAACATTCAGGGATATGTGTGCAGTAGTTGGCAACTGTTGAAATATTACTGAAGTGTTATTCCATGCAGCAAACAGGTGAAGATATCTGAGTGCATCTATGATATGGAAGCTTACACACATCTGACAGACAACATTCTGTTCAAGATTCTTGACACACCGAGTGACTCAGAAGACATGAAAGCAGCCAAAGAGTTAATTAAGCGTTTGTTTACCCGGGATCTGTACAAGTGTGTGTACCACAGCAAACCTATAGATCCCAGGAGGATGAAAGATGTAAGCATGGGTCTTTAATTTTTGTCATATTGCCTTCATCATTATCATCTAGTTGGCTGTTTACACAACATGGCTTGTATCATGTTCTGCCGAACAGATTCGTGATCCAGTGCGAATCCCCCTGACCCATGTCACAAACTGTGAATACCTTGGCTCCATAATCAACAATGGGAACTGTCCAACGGTCAGAAATAGACTGGCCATAGTCTTGCAGTGATTAATCAGTATTAAGAACCCAAGAGACAACACCAGGAAACAAGAACGTTTTGACAACCTGATTCTTGCCTATAGCAACATGGATGTGAGTCATAAACCATTTCGCAATCACTGTAGAAGAAAATCCTGGCTTGAACTTGTATGTTACAGAAACATTCTTAGGATAGAGTGGACCAAGGAGAAGAAAATCCAGGCTTGAACTTGTATGTTACAGAAACATTCTTAGGATAGAGTGGAGCAAGGAGAAGAAAATCCTGGCTTGAACTTGTATGTTACAGAAACATTCTTAGGATGGAGTGGACCAAGAAGAAGAAAATCCAGGCTTGAACTTGTATGTTACAGAAACATTCTTAGGATAGAGAGGACCAATGAGAAGAAAATCCTGGCTTGAACTTGTATGTTACAGAAACATTCTTAGGATAGAGTGGAGCAAGGAGAAGAAAATCCATGGCTTGAACTTGTATGTTACAGAAACATTCTTAGGATAGAGTGGACCAAGGAGAAGAAAATCCAGGCTTGAACTTGTATGTTACAGAAACATTCTTAGGATAGAGAGGACCAAGGAGAAGAAAATCCAGGGTTGAACTTGTATGTTACAGAAACATTCTTAGGATAGAGAGGACCAAGGAGAAGAAAATCCTGGCTTGAACTTGTATGTTACAGAAACATTCTTAGGATAGAGTGGACCAAGAAGAAGAAAATCCTGGCTTGAACTTGTATGTTACAGAAACATTCTTAGGATAGAGTGGACCAAGGAGAAGACAGTTCTGACGTTCTATCAGATATGAACACAGAAGACAACTGTCTCATAGACAGCATCATCTTTCGTTAACTGAAACACTTTGGCCACACTAAACGCCACAGTGGTTTGACAAGAAGTGTAATGGACGACATGGTTTCTGGACAAAGAGACAGGGGTCGGGCAGCAAGAAAATGGATAGAGGACTATTGCAGGAACCTGGGTTATGAAAATGTAAGAGACAGGAAAAGTGGCAAAGAGTTGAACATCATTTCAGCAAGCCATGACGAGTGTGATGTTCTGCAAACATTATATATTATATGTTTTAATGTGCTATATATAATAAATAACAAACGCCACGTAATGAGATTATTTCACATCTACTTTGTTAATATGAAATTATGACATCAGTCTTACATTAGTTTATTTATTTTTTTCCCCATCCACAGAGAAATGAGGACAAAATTTCGCGCGAGATAGTAACATTGTCAGATAATAAGCTGACTAAAGATGATTTTGTTGTTGAGGTAATATATTTTTCAATGCTGCTGTCAAAGTCCTGAGTGAAAGCATGAATATATTAACATGTTGTATATGACCATATAGAGTATGAATGTTATCAGTTTGGAGAATTCACAAGGTATCCATGTCACAGCTAATCTTTTCATAATTAGACTAACAGTCAATATTAACAATATTAACTCACAACTGCAAGCAGTTGTGTAAAGCATTTTATGTATTTTGCATTTTATTTCAGCATTATTTATATAAAACTATTGTATCCACAAGGTTTACATTATAATCTGTTTTGTCAGCTAGAATTTACATTAATCTCTTACATCATTAAGGTGGAAATGATGAAATAATCAAAATGCTGGAATAATTTTCCATTAATGCTGAACACATGAGAGTTATAAGTAACACATTGTGATAATAAGGAGCAAAAATTGACAACCAAATGAAAATATTTCAACATAAAAACAAGTCATTAGACAGGAATATATGCTGTCACCTTACCTATTCAATTTGTACAGTGAAATAATTTGACTTATATAATATACTAGCAGACCCGGCCCGGCTTCGCCCAGTCCCTGGTGGGAAGCATCTCATTTAATTCATATAAGTAGTCATATAAGCTCCCGTTCCTGTCTGTCTGTCTGTCTGTCTGTCTGTCTGTCTGTCTGTCTGTCTGTCTGTCTGTCTGTCTGTCTGTCTGTCTGTCTGTCTGTCTGTCTGTCTGACCCGGCCCGGCTTCACCCAGTCCCTGGTCGGGAGCATCTCATTTAATTCATATAAGTAGTCATAAAAGCTCCCGTTCCCGACTATCTGTCTGTCTGTCTGTCTGTCTGTCTGTCTGTCTGTCTGTCTGACCCGGCCCGGCTTCGCCCAGTCCCTGGTGGGGAGCATCTCATTTAATTCATATAAGTAGTCATATAAGTTCTCGTTCCCGTTACCGACTGTCTGTCTGTCTGTCTGTCTGTCTGTCTGTCTGTCTGTCTGTCTGACCCGGCCCGGCATCGCCCAGCTCCTGGTGTGGAGCATCTCATTTAATTCATATAAGTAGTCATATAAGTTCCCGTTCCCGACTGTCTATCTGTCTGTCTATCTGTCTGCCTGACCCTGCCCGGCTTCGCCCAGCCCCTGATGGGGAGCATCTCATTTAATTCATATAAGTAGTCATATAAGTTCCCGTTCCCGTCTGTCTGTCTGTCTGTCTGTCTGTCTGTCTGTCTGTCTGTCTGTCTGTCTGTCCCTCTCTGCCTGCCTGCCTGCCTGCCTGTCTGCCTGCCTGCCTGCCTGCCTGTCTGTCTGTCTGTCTGTCTGTCTGTCTGTCTGTCTGTCTGTCTGTCTGCCTGCCTGTCTGTCTAATCATTTATTGGTTGCAGTTAGAACAACCTAGATAAACGAAGACCAACTTACAAAAAGCATTAGAAAGAGCACTTGAAAGGTCTTTACATCTTCCCCAACAATTAACTTGGGTAAATGGAGCGGTGGCAGCAGCAGCAGCAGAAGAAGAAAAAGGAGGAGTAGGAGCTGGGAGGAGGAAGAGGGAGGAAGGAGGAGGAGGAGGTGGAGGGAGGAGGGGAGGAGGAGTAGGGAGGAGGAGGAAGAGGGAGGAGTAGGAGGGAGGAGGAAGGAAGAAGGAGGAGGAAGGAGAAGGAGGAGGGAGGATGAGGGAGGAGAAGAACGCAGGAGGAGGAGGGGAGGAGGAGGAGGGAGGAGGAGAGGGAGAAGGAGGGAGATGGAGGAGGAGGAGGGAGGAGGAGGAGGGAGGAGGAGGAGAGAGGAGGAGGAGTGAGGAAAACGGAGGGAGGAGGAGGAGGAGGGAGGAGGTAGAGGGAGGAGGAGGAGGGAGGAGAAGGAGGAGGAGGGAGGATGAGGAGGGAGGAGGAAGAAGAGGGAGGAGGGATGTGGAGGGAGGAGGAGGAGGTAGAGGGAGGAGGAGGAGGGAGGAGGAGAGAGGATGAGGAGGGAGGAGGAGAAGGGAGGAGGAGGGAGGAGGAGAGGGAGGAGGAGGGAGGAGGAGAGGGAGGAGTAAGGGGAGGAGGAGGAGGTAGGAGGAGGAGGGGAAAAAGGGAGGAGGAGGGAGGAGGAGGAGGGTTGCAGGGGAGGACGTAGGAGGAGGGAGTAGGAGGAGAGAGGAGGAGAAGGGAGGAGGAAGGAAGAGGAGTGATTAGGAGGAGGGAGGAGGTAGGAGGAGAAAGAGGGAGGAGGAGGAAGGAGGAGGAGGAAGGAGGAGGAGGAAGGAGGAGGAAGAGGAAGGAGGAGGGAGGAAGAGGAGAAAGAGGGAGGTGGAGGATGTAGAGGGGGGAGCGGAAGAGGAAGAGGGTAGGAGGAGGAGGAGGGGAGAGGAGGAGGAGGATTATAACGCATATGCCTATAGATAACTGCAGCGAAAAGGTGGGTCTGTCTATCTATCTGACCCGGCGTGGCTTCGTCCAGCTCCTGGCGGGTAGCGTCTCATTAAATTCATACAACAAAATAAAGTAACTTAAAAGAATGTCCTTCCACACACCATCCATTATTTCTAATGAAAACCGTTTCTAATCACCTGCATGACTGTAGATAACTTCGTAAGCATAAAAAGATGAGTTACAATGTTATGCATTATGCATTATTTTTACGAAAACTTTGAAAATGCCTTAAAGATTGTATCATTATTTATTATAACTCATATGCCGGTACATAACTTTAGACAAAGAGTTTATAAATCTTTGAAAACGATGCAACAATATGACTGTAAGTTATACAGTAATGTTATTAAAAGTTATGCCCCTTGAAATAACTTTTCTAGAGTTAAGTCCCCTCGATGTATATAAATTAAAATGTAAAATGAAAAATTAAATAATATTAAGTAAGCAGCCGATTTCACACTAAAAAATATCACAGTTGGCTGCGCTGGAATGAAAGGAAGACGTGTAGAAAATTTCATCTCAATCGGATGGACCGTTCGCGAATGCATAAAGGACACACACACACACACACACACACACACACACACACACACACACACACACACACACACACACACACACACACACACACACACACACACATCCTTTTTTATATATAAGATGCTGTAAGGTATATCAATTGTTCGACATAATATATAAACAATCTGAGATACACCGAACCAGTCCTGGTGTATGGAAGTGAATCATGGACAATTAGAAGACTAGTAAGGTATTATGTAGAAGCTGAAGATATGTGGTTTTATAGAAGAATGATGAGAACACCACTGCCAGATAAAAAGTGTAATGAAGATGTCTTGATGAAAAGGTTAATGAAGATATGTTGAAATAAATTAACTCACAAAGAGAGCTGGTTACTCATATCAGAAGAAGACGGTCCACAGTCTTTGGGCACACCATGAGACGGGGAAAGCTGGAGTATGTTATGACAATAGGAAAAGTTGGAAGGGAAGAGAAGGACTGGGAGACAGAGAAAAGATGATAGACAGTTTGGCATCCTGGCATGGAGGAACATGTATATAGAAATAATTGGCACTACACAAGACAGAAAGATGTGGACAGACATGTTTGCCAACACCACACGAAGATTATAATGGAAATATGAAAAAATGACAAAAATAACCATGGATGATATGAAGAGATTCACATGAAAATTAGGAAATTGCGCAGAGGCAAAAGAAGCATGGCTTGAGGAAAAAAGCAGGGACATTTTGAAACCAACAAAACCACATGGAATACCAAATAAATGCACAGCAGAATTAATGATATCACTAAAAAATGAACACACACATCAGTGGGTTGCCTAAAAATCAAAGATGACAAATTCAAAATAGAAAAAGATCAGATTTTAAATGCGTGGTCAGATAATAACAATACAATGCTCTTAACCATATTAAAACTGGCGAGACCCTGGGCCCAGACATTGATTTCATCTGGGTTTACATGATTATTATCTTATCTAGGTTTACACAACTTTAATTTCATTAGTTAGGTTTATATGGAACTGTTATATTATGTAGGTTTACACAACTCTGTTTTTCATCTAGATTTATATAGATCTATTATATCATCTGGTTTACACAACTCTATTTGATCAACTAGACTTATATAGATCTATTAAATCATCTATGGTTTACATGACGTTATTATATCATTTGGGCTTATATAAATCTTTTATTTCAACATCACTAGTATTCTATCAAAGTAACTGAGTTGTTATATGACATTTATTTACAGTTTTGGTTTGTTTATCTAAGGTTGTCCGTCTTGATTTTGGCATGAATGAAGTCAACCCAGTGGAGAGATTAAATGCATATTCCAAACATAACCCAGATGAAGCCAGGCAATTCCTAAAGGAGGAGGTATGTCATACGAGTACATAATCTCTTAGTCCGATAATTTATTCTTCTTCATGTAACATTCAACAAAGCAAACTTTCTAATCTTAATTTTTTTATTAACAACTTAGGTATCAGAGCTAAATATAAATTCACGAATCAACTGCCATCTCCAGAAATAAAGATTGACTGCAATGGATCTCTGACACTTGATGTTTCTCACTCAAGTGGTTCGCTGCGATTCTTGATGTTATCTTCAAACTTGTATGGCTATCTACTTCCTGCTCAACCACTTTCAACTTGTCCTTCCAGTATAGTTTCTATAAGAGTAGCTTCCGCTCACAATATTTCTTCTAGTATAGTTTCTATAAGATTAGCTTCCGCTCACAATATTTCTTCCAGTATCGTTTCTATAAGAGTAGCTTCCGCCCACAATATTTCTTCTAGTATAGTTTCTATAAGAGTAGCTTCCGCTCACAATATTTCTTCCAGTATAGTTTCTATAAGAGTAGCTTCTGCCCACAATATTTCTTCCAGTATAGTTTCTATAAGAGTAGCTTCCGCTCACAAAATTTCTTCCAGTATAGTTTCTATAAGATTAGCTTCCGCTCACAATATTTCTTCCAGTATAGTTTCTATAAGAGTAGCTTCCGCCCACAATATTTCTTCCAGTATAGTTTCTATAAGAGTAGCTTCCGCTCACAATATTTCTTCCAGTATAGTTTCTATAAGAGTAGTTTCCGCCCACAATATTTCTTCCAGTATAGTTTCTATAAGAGTAGCTTCCGCTCACAATATTTTTTCCAGTATAGTTCCTATAAGAGTAGCTTCCGCCCACAATATTTCTTCCAGTATAGTTTCTATAAGAGTAGCTTCCGCCCACAATATTTCTTCCAGTATAGTTTCTATAAGAGTAGCTTCCGCCCACAATATTTCTTCCAGTATAGTTTCTATAAGAGTAGCTTCCGCTCACAATATTTCTTCCAGTATAGTTTCTATACAATATTTATTCATTGATCGTTGACATCTAAGGCCGGCTCTGTTGCGAAGGTGTTACGGTTACAATTCGCAATCTCGCATACCGGGTGTAAAACACAACAGACTGTTTCATGTTGGTTTTCATATAATGGTATGATTTCCGGTCATTCAGAAAGCAGTGGCAAACTACTGAACATAGACGTGCCAAGAAATCACAAACAGTAAAAAAAAAAATATGCTGGGGGTGACTGTAACGTCCTTTACAGAATATATAACCAACTAACACATTCGGACATCAACATGAATAATACAAAATGTAAGAAAAAAACACAGTCAACTTCAGCTTGTTGACATCTCCATAATACTTTGATTTGTCTAATTGTCTTTTCCATATTATTTGTCTTTTCATTGCCAGCTTCTCTAGGACTTTCTACGTTTGTTTAGGACCCATCTGAATGCCCACATTTCAAAGCCTTTATTAAAGTGTCTGAGTGCGTGTTCATTGTCCACAGTCTGCACCATAAATGTTGGTGTGTAACAGCTGGGCGCAGCCAGGGTAATGTTACAGTTACAAGATGCTCGCCCGCCGGCCAGGAGGTCACGAGTTTGCATCCGCATCAGAGCGGATTGTAACAATTGACCTGGACTTCGGGAGGTAGACCCAGCCTAAAATAGGTCGAATGGCACGAAGATGAAACTAATCTTTGCCAGCCGAGACCGCTACAGAGACAGCAACCACTCTCTTCGGATCCACCCCATCTCTATCTCCTTGAGCATGCTCATTGCGTCACTAAGGAAACATGCCTTAGTGAACGTCTGTGTCTCGAGCCATGTTATTGCTTTACTTACTGCCATGACTTCCATAGTCAGGCTACTTGTGGTCTCAGCAAAAGCAACAGAATCTTCCTTCACAATTCTCCCTCCGGCCTTGACAATGTCCTCCCCGGTCCTCTGATCTGCTCACCGGTAATTCTCACAGTGTAGGCGTTGAACAGCACCGGAGATAATGGTGATCCCTGTGGCAAGCCCGGATATACTGTTGTTGGTTCAGAAGTCCAACTCATCATCATCAAGTGCCGTGCCGCTGGAGTAGGCGTTCATGGTTCTCCACAGATCTCGGTCTTTGGTGTTCTGGATCAACTCTGCTGATGATATTCCTCCATGCCACCGTCTCAATCCGTTCAGCATCATTTCTCTTGGTCTGCCTCGGCCTCTCTTCCGCTCGATCTTTCCAGTTGTCACGATGTACTCCAATACCTCTCTTCTCATCACACGACCAAAGAAAGCTGTTTGTCTCTTTCTTATTGTTGTATATAGTATTCTAGTTTCATTAGCCTCTTTCTGGCAATCGTTGTTAGTTAATCTGACAGTCTAAGGAATTCGCAACATTCGTCTTACTTCCAAGTTCTTCCTAATTTGTTCATTTACATTCCAAGATTTTCTGCCATACAGCAACACTGGTTCTATATAGCATTTTAGCACTCTCTTTCTTACTTTCATTGATAGCGACTTATTGCAAAAGATACTCTTCATTTTCTGAAATGCCACTTTTGCCTGCCTTATTCTGCTCTTAATCTCTGTTGTACATCTTCCATCTGATGTTATACGTGCCCCTAGGTATTTAAAATTATCCAATTGGTTGAGAATTTCCCCTTCTATTTCTATGTCACATTTTGGTGTCCCCATTTTCTTTGATATCACCATTGTTACTGTTTTCTTGATTTTCAAGGAGAGTCCTTTCTGAGCACTCTCTGATACTACAATGTCCAATAATTGCTGTAGGTCTGTTGCATTATCCGTCACCAATACTGTGTCATCTGCATAGCGTATATTGTTTATATTATATCTTCCGATTAATATTCCTGGCTTCTCGTTGATCTCACTCATTATTACTTCGCTATATAGGGAGAAGAGATCGGGTGACAAGACACACCCCTGTCGTACTCCTAACTTTATCTGTTCGTAACTACCCTCTTTATTTCTCATTTTAATTGCTGCTACTTGAAGTCCAACTGCCACATCTAAAAACTACTTTCCGTTGGAAGAGTACTGCGGTGATCCAACTAAGGAGGAATGGACTTATTTTGAGTTCAAAAAGGTGAAACATTAAGAAATCCAATGGTACTCTGTTGTACGCATCCTCAAGATCAAGCGCCGCAGCACATGTTTCAATGCTTGAGTGGAAACCTTCATAGATATCATGGGCAAAAACTGCTGCGTTGGTCCAGGTTTCTCTGTTTGGACGGTACCCTCCAAGGGTACGTGGTAAACAACCTTGCCTCTCTAGCTAACTTGATATTTTCCTGGTAATTAACTTCTCCAGCAGCTTGCCTATTGTGTTTTGCATGGTTATTACCCGATATCCCTGAATTTTGGTGTGATCTTTGCCAGGCTTCGGCAAGGGAATCAGATAGGTGTGTAACCACTCTTCCTTGATGCTAGCACCGCCTATACTGTTGTTGTACATATCTGATAGTTCCTCTAGCTCGTTGTCGGTACACATATTGATGTCGTAATACCTTATACCAACTGGCCCTGGTGTTATGTTTTTTTTTTTTGTCGAAGCACATTCCTGATCTCTGTCACTGTGTCTTCAACTGTAATGTTCTGGGCTTTACACCTATCTGAAGTAACTGCCTAGGCAACATTTCAGCCTCTCATGTCTGTCTGGTTGCTCTGCTCTAGATTGCGTTCAAAAAGGGTTTTGCCCTTATTCTCGTCAGACCTCTGCCAGATATGGTCAGCATTTTGGAAGTCAGGAACACTCTTATTCTTGACTACCCCATTCATACTTTCATGTAGTCGCCAGAACAATTTCAGTAACTTGTCTATGCTTATTCTTTGACACAACTCTGCACATTTTTCACTTTTAACCATTTTAACCAGTTTTTGAAATAGCCAACTTTGGTGTCAATCTCTCTTTCCAAGTGCACAATAGGACTAGGATGGGTAGCTCTGTTCTTCTTGGCCTTTTGCCATTTCCTTACAGCACAACGCTTATCCATCCAGGCCTTTTCCACCTCACATTTTCCCTATATGACTCAGAAGTGATATACCTCTGTATGTTTCGCACTCTCCCAAATTGCCTTTCTTTTTCCATAGCAGTAGCATTATTGCCTGTTGCAAATTTTCTAGGACATATCTGTCTTCCCATGCTAGATTAAAAATCTTGCCAACCATTTAACTCCTGTTTTCCCACATGCCTGAATAACTTCTGTGGTTACTTAATCTGGACCCGGTGATCTAGCCGAGTGGCTAGAATGCGGAGTTTACCCTCGGGGAGACCCGGGTTCGAATCCTCTATAAGGTGTGGATTTATTTTTCTGTCTGGGGAAAAAATCAACAATAATCCATACCTGTACCTTTGTGGCGACAGCACTAGCCAGGCGGCCCTAATTCCTCAGACTCAAACCCACCCCTCCCTATCCTACAGCGCAATGTTCTAAACGCAGTAAAGGACAGTTCTGAAAGTCTGATATGTAATCGGGATGGATGATAAACTAGATAGTGAGTCTAATGTCTTATAGATAAATATAGTTCCAAGCAGATGCATCGTTACTATTTGACTTATAACTGACATATTTAACTGAAGTAGATGGATGGTCTGTTTGTTTCCTTCCAGTTCACCTGCACTCTTTATAGCAGATTTAAGCATTCATTTTATAAGTGACTCTGCAGCAGTCACACAGTCTTGTTTGTGAAGTAGATTTCACTGGACAGAACACTAATTATACTCTACATTGAGGCTTGTTTTCATCGTCAGTTTGTCTGCAGCAACTGTTCAGCATTTGTTTCTTATGTTGACTTTCTGCAACTTCATTGATAGGGCATCTCTAAATACAACACTGCTCTTCATCACATCGCGTAAAAAGGAAAATTCTAAAACAAGTGTGTTTGGTTAATTTGAATAACGAAGACACAAACCATAAATTGTACAATTTATTGCCTGGCATATTTCGCTGCATCTCGTCCGGTACATACTGCAGAAGTCACACAACGTAGAGTAAAATAACTAGATACATCGTTCAAGCTGAAATATACACATGTTCGCACAGTAATATCAATTGTTTACCATTGTAATTTTAAATGGACTATCATGTCTTTCTGTTTGCACACAACTGGCCTATGTAGATTAATCATTATGGCTTCTGCAAAATTTAACAAACGAATATTTTGTGTATGAAACAACACGCGAAAAATGCTGTCTCTATCAATTACATGACCGGTGTCCAAGACATGACGTGCAATGGACAACGCCGTGGTGTGGTGTGTCAATTTTGTCAATCGAGCTGGGTATGTGTTCAACAACCCTGCTGTGTAACTGCCGCTCTGTTCTGCCGATGTTAATATTTTAAACTGAACATTTAGTGCGTAACTAATAAAAACATTAGAAATTACATATTTTAATCAATGTAGTGCCGGTCTCCCCAGCTGAGGGGTTAAGGGCGCTGTTCGTAATCCCGTATACTCTCGTACGAAACACAGCTGCGCGAGATTCGGCAGTGGATAGCGTCGCGTTGGTTACTTACAGGGATATGTATGCCGATCGTTCAGATTGATTGATTGATTGATTTAGGAACCGACATCACAGAATTCGTAGCATTCCCATAAGAGCTCCGTCCCCATCCTCAGCAGCAAGGAAGAGTTCCAACACCAATAGTTCCAGTAGCAATCTGATTATATGTCCGTCTGCTTTTTTTCCTTCCCCCGAGGTTTTTGAAGGAATTTTCCCCGGTAAAAAAGAAACCCTCCCCCTTTCAAAC
>JACEFZ010011835.1:0-53572 GCA_014155875.1 Cepaea nemoralis | reverse complement strand
TAAGACGGTTTTTCCCAAGCATGCGCATCATTTTGGGCTGCACGAGAGACACCAGCTGTGTAGCAATGAGATACCTCCTTGACTTCCCGACAATGGAACACAGGATCAATGTCTGGAGAGCTCGTGCATACTTAAAAATAAGTGCAGATGAGCAGCATCCTCTGCATGACGCTATATTCAGAGAAAAGGGTGACAGGCTAAAGAGGGGCAAATCATGGATGGGTCGGGCGGAAGATGTCGTCAGACAGGTCTGCAGTCTTACCAGTATCAACCCCGGCAAGGAATGGGTACCGGTGCCTCCAGCTTTTAAGTGCACTTTCTCCTGCATTATCACACTTGACAGACGGTGCAGAAAGCAGAACCCTGCCGCTGTCAATGCTGAGGTTAACGCGCTCATCTATGAACACTCAGATAGCCCCGAAGTGCTCATCTATACAGATGGATCTGTTGTAAAACAGCAAGAAGTGCGTGGGCATTTACAGCCCGTTCAGCGGGCCGAACTGTTCAAGAATCCAGTGGTGCCCACTCTATGACCACGAGCAGCATGACGATGGAGGTGATGGCAGTTACACAGGCTTTCATATGGCTGGAATCACAGCATTATACCAACGTGTGTGTACTAAGTGATTCAATGAGCATGATTCAGAAGGTCGAAGCTGGATCTGTACGTAGACAGTGGACTGAGTCGCTGCGGAAGTCTGTTGTCCGTAAAGTCACCTTCATCTTCGTCCTGGGACACGCGGGAGTCGAGGGAAATGAACGAGCTTATAAACTGGCTGCCTCTGCACCCCCTGTAGACTGCCAGCCCATGGATCGTGCCGATGTTATTAACGTCCTTAAAGATATGTCGAGAACGGAGGACTTTGACGTCAGTGAATCCACATCGCTGTCCAGGATGAAAGACTTGAGAGTAAGAATTGGCACGGCTAGACGCGAGAGGTACATCGGGAAAACGAGGTGCCTCGTCAACCAACACAGAACTGGCGCTATTAGCCATCGGACGCTGATGCATATACTGGGGGGGGGGGGGGCGGATAGGGGAGGGGGATCTGAGCACCTATGGACCTGGAAGATACCCCAACTGATAACTGATAACTGATCTTCACAATAGGTGGTACGTAGCATTATACCACGCATTTTATTGATATGGCAAGCGCTGTTTTACGTAAGTTAGTATCTCATTCATAATGATTCCATTAACAATCTGACACACCTACAAGCACAAACACCACTTTTCCCTGTCTTAAATGTTACGCTGAATAACAAATTACTTTACTGTGTGCCCATCTTGGTGAAAATCTGGCATATAGCTCTGCATGATTTTAATATTTTAGCGCACTGTAGTGATTCATCCAGACTATCCTAGTTATCTGAGCACCTACTTTTATGCACCATATACTGTTTTACTTCATGTTCTCCTGTTACATTCCACGTGGCCCACATGTCTGTTTAGCCATTAACACATTATTGCCACCAGAAACAATGTAAACTACCCTCCTACTGCATACATACTATAAATAGTACATATATGATCATGATTCTCGTCACTCACTATTACTTTGGAGTAATCATTCTATTAGGGAATCAACCGACACACATTTAATCCTGCTTCAGCATGGTTGGTATGACACCAAGTGACCAGACATGATTTGAATTTTTAGTATATATTTTATTTGTCATACCATTTCTGCAAGCTTATGCTATTTAGCTCAGAGAAACAACGAAACCACTGATCACACTAACTAGTTAATTTCACCATCAGAAACACATTTGATAATTTGTTATACCCACACTTCATGTCATCGTGTTTTTTTAAACGTTTATTTCATAAGAATAAGTGTGTATTAATACGGTGTAATGTGTGTTTCTTTGTTTGTGTATATCACAGATCGTTGCCGTTTGTTAGTGTTAAGTGACATATTGTCACCGACCGTTAGGGTGTTTCTATTGAAATAGACAGAAATCCCTATCCAAGAGTTTGCCGACAGTCTCTAGAAATTATGGCTCGTTACAAGAATGTCTAAAGGGATGGTCCCGATAGAAGAGACTGGGATTCACTTGGTAGACAAAGGCAGAAGGTGAAGAACACTCGTGTATGTAGGAAGACCTAACACGAATGTCTAGTTTATCTGTCGGTGATCCTTCGTCATTTAATGATAAGCCCCCTGTTTTAAATACTTGCACGCACTCACGCACACGCCTTGCGTTCAAATGATCACGAGGGGAGTACGTTGGTACAAGTATAAAACAATAATACTCTTTAATAGTAAAAGAGATAATGAAAATTGTCGTTCACTGGTGAACTATGACAGTTACAATTATGTTACAGGTACAAAAATAAAACAGTTTTCTGATGCTTAGATAGATAGCATGTCATCATTCACACCATCCAGACAGTGACACACTCAGAACACATGTAGACACAGAGTCACCTGAGACAATCTGATCTCTGTTAGGAATAGTGCTGGCTTTCGGTTGTATTATGTCTTGGAGTCGACCCTGGCATTCGACAGGTGTACGATGCTCCTCCGGATTCCAGGTTCCGTCTCCACTAGTTGGTGGCTCAAAGTTTCGGTAACCGGACCAGTTAGGTGTCAGCAGTATCAGCAGCGAGGCTCCTTAAATCAAACAAACAGTTGCAGACTCCTTAGTGTCTTGACAATAACAATGTGTCTGAGTGTTGGTGTTGTGTGTCTGTTGTGTATGTGTCAGATGCAGAACAGGAATAAAACAATTCCTCTCTGCTATTCTGTATCAAAAGCAAAGGCCAATAGTTCTTATCAGCTTGGCTATACCTTGTATGACATGATGATACAAGGTGAAAAAGGGTCCAGAAGTGGACACATTCTAAGACCACATGGTCCATTGGAATAGAACATGTAGACAAATCTTTGTTTGAAAAAGCATTACAAAATGTACATGGTTTGTAAAACTTGAAGTGACTCATATGCAATAATTACTGGTGTATTCCTTAACACCATGGTGAGGAAGTCCTGGGCAGCCAGGATGTTTCCCTAGATAGCTAAGGAAGGGCCAACAATAATTCAACCTAATCCCACATCAGTCATTAGGCATAAAGCAATCAAGTGTCGCCATGAAGTCGTGAGGTATACCCCACAGAATATACGAGCTAAAAGATAAGAAGAAGGCCAGCAGGCAAGCAAGGGGCTGAGATATTCCAGGCATTGGGCTTTAGGATGTCTCAGTTATCCCTTGTTGAGTTATTTACTCACCAAATTCTGATTCCTCACCACATGGTATTTGCTTTGAACTTATGACCGTCAGTGTCATGTAGTTCGGCATGGCGGTGAATTAGGGGTAAGCAAATTTATGTTTGAATATAAATCGCCTAGTAATATTGCTGGCATGTGAGAATCATGTTCCACATGTCTCTTCTACTTCTGCCCACATGGCAAAATCATGTTATCATATTTTCAACAAAATATACACGTAAATACATTCACAAAATGCATATGGAAATAATCAGTAAGGTTTATACATGATATATATATATATTTTTATCTATCAATATATCTATATATATATCTAGGCCCCACATGTTTTCTCTCAATATCTCCCATTTCAAATCCCATGTTTCATAAATATATATGATCGGGAAAGTTTGTGTTTTCCCAATATCAGAATATAAATGTGTACACACTCCTTACTATAATCATAATTATTATGTTACTACACTCACCCCCAGTCTTAGTGCAGCACTTAAGGTAGGTTTTGGTATATTCTACCAAAGATGGAGTTGGATTTGGCAGTCCACTTCCTGTGAGGTCTGCTTAGCACAGCAGCTATGGTCGTTGTGAACCGGACGGAAGTTGTTAGTCACAATTTCCGGTGCCGCAGTACTAATAGTATATCGCCGTATTCCCGTTTCTAGGGAGTGACGGACCTATATTCCCAGTCATTAGACTTGATATTAATAAGGGTTGAAGACAGGGGATTTCCCTTGTGACATCATTTGATGACGACGTGGAAATGTGCTGTCCCCAATAGTACAGTGTGTAGTTTTAGTGCAGCAAATGTCTGCGTCGCCAATATGACGTCATTATTAGTAATTTAGCTGCCTACTGAATCCAGAGTGTAAATAGTAATTCCTCTAACGCAGTAGTGGTGGTGTTTGCATAGTGATCTAGACTCATCCCGTCACACATATGTGCAAATGAAACAAATACATTCATATAAACACATCACAACATAAAATATATGGCATGGTTTATGTACACACTCATTCCTTGCCTATGCTTCCTTTCGAGTATTATTTTTTAAAAGTCCTTTTTAACTTTTATTTCGCGCAAAAACAGTGTGTATTTACAAGGTGCGTAGAGAGAGAGAGAGAGAGAGAGAGAGAGAGAGAGAGAGAGAGAGAGAGAGAGAGAGAGAGAGAAGGGAGAGGAGAGGGGAGAATGATAGAGAGAGAAGTCGAGGAGAGAGATAGAGAAAGGATTGAGCGGAGAGAGATAGAGAGTAGGGAGAGGAGAGAAATAGAGAGAGTAGGGAGAGGAGAAAGATAGAGAGAGGAGGTAGAGAAGGGAGATAAAGAGAGAGGAGAGGGAGAGATAGAGAGGAGGGAGAGGCGAGAGAGAGAAAGAGAGAAAACATAAATAAGACTGAAGTTAGCGGCATTGGTTAGTAAATTCTTTCACATACACAATGGGATTGTTTGGCGTGGGCGGCGTTGGGATGGAGGTTAAAAGAAACTTTTGTCTTGGTCATGATCATATATCCCACTTCACTACTGACAAAGAATCTGGCCTAAGAGGCATAACCTGCATTTGTGCTGGGCATCTCAATGAACTCTTTCTCTGAATGTGATAATAATTCTCAAAACCCGGTGACAAAGAATGTCATCATGCTTGAGTGCTAATTTCTCTACGTAAGTATTTGTTATACCTTTGTTCACATACAGCTCTAGAAATATGAAATCAAACTGTATAAAAGCTCAGCTCAGTAACATGTATGTATATCATTTAGTACTACGATCTCAACTGACTGTTGTATTCACCCAGGCTGTGTTAAATACACAAGCATTGTTTCAAGCCTGTATCTTGTCGCAACACTGGCATTGAAAAACTTAACTATTACATTAATCATTACACACATAGTCTTATTGCAATAACAGCTGCCCATGAATCAACTATTTACACAGGTTGCAAATCACTCAGCTTTCTCGGTTGTGTTGCAAATGGGTCGGCAACAAAACACAAACCGGACTTATCAATGTCCTTTGTTTATCGCTTTGTTTCCGGGTTATGGACAGTTCCTTCTGCTTTAACCGGCCAAATAATAATTTCAGTTGGGTCAGGTTACATGTGTATAAATAAAATGTTGCATGTTCTTAACAGGCCGTTGCGATCAACTCCAGGGTGATTTTCTATGCAACTTTACGCTCGGTAGTTTACCATGCATTCTGAACTAGAAATCCACGTTGAAGCCCACTTTACCGATGTAGGTGTTTATCCCGCTTTCCCGCCGTCAGCGCACCAGAACTTTAAGAGACAGAGATCTCTTATCCTCTCGACCAGATCGACAGCTGTGTTATGTGAAAACAACAGAAATTTTGCTTGTTGGGGACGCATCCATTTTGTTTAGTAATATGACACTGTGTAAAAAAATAAAATAAAACAAAAACATCTAAAAAAGAAATCATACAAGCTATCAAACTACTGAGAGATGGGAAGCTGCAGGTGCAGATGACATCCTAACAGAAGATATTAACGCCAACATAGATGCCTCAACAGAAATGTTGCGCAAATTACGAGGGCGAGTCAATAAGTAAGTCACACAGTTCTGTAAGATGGCAGGTAAATGTAGTTGGTGTTTTCTACAGGTGTTATTAAGTGACAGCAACATCGAAATGTACATTCCTGTTCGTCAGGTGGCGCTAGATGTATCATGCGCAGTGCATAAATAAAATGGCGATTATACTTACGGAGTGTACACCCAAAGAGCAACGTGCTGTTGTGTTGTTGTTGTTTTTTTTTTTTTTTTTTTTTTTTGGGGGGGGGGGGCAAAAGGACTGCGTGCGAAGGACATTAATAAGGAAATGAGTTTATGCTGACAAATGTTTGTCAAGTAAAGCAAGCGGTGCATAGCTAGGTAGAAATTGTCTCAAGGAGGCTCTAAAATTGTTGATGAAATCCGATCTGGTCGTCCTGTTGAGATTGCTACAGAGACATCCGTGCAGCGGGTGGAGGAGATGGTTAGAGGTGACAGGCGAGTAAGGATAGACTCTGTAGCATCTGCAATAGAGTGCTCACATGGTTCAGCATACAGCATAATGTATGATCGATTGAAATTTAAGAAAGTGTGCTCAAGGTGGGTACCCAAACAATTGAAGGAGGAACACAAAATGAACCGATTTGACCTGTCCTTGCATCATCTCTGTCGATACGAAGATGAAGGAGAAGACATGCTGAACAGGATTGTTACTGGAGACGAATCTTGGGTGCATCAACACCAGCCCGAATCAAAGCGTGCTTCAATGTAATGGAAACATACTTCTTCTCCTTGTGTCCAAAAATTCAAGGCTACGCCATCAGCAGGGAAGGTTATGCTGATAGTGTTCTGGGATTGTCAAGGAGTGGTTTTCACAATTGTCAAGAAGAAAGGTGACAATGTGAATTCTGAATAGTACTGAGAAGTTATATCGATGCTTCATGATGCAATTCGAGTAAAACGTCCAGGACTGCTGACTAGGGGAGTCTTGCTTCGTCATGACAATGCCAGACCACATACGGCTCGGTTAACTCAGGAGAAAATTAACCATCTAAGGTGGGAAGTTCTGGAACATCCACCTTACAGCCCCGACTTAGCCCCTTGTGATTTCCACCTTTTTGGTCCACTGAAAACCCACCGTGGCAGGAGACATTTCGCTAATGACGCCGAAGTTAAATGTGAAGTGAAAACGCGGTTTAGAAAACAGAGCACGCAATTCTATGCAACCGGTTTGGGAGGACTGACGAAACGAAGGGCTAAGTGCATCAATGTTGGTGGAAATTATGTTGAGAAATAAAGGGACAATGTATGTATAAAAATAAACTGGTTTCAAATTGTTATCATATTTAGTTATTTTTCTGCAGCCATTTATGAATTACTTATTGACTTCCCCTCGTATTTAGCAGTCTGGAATAAACTTATAAATACCAGGCACGAGAAGGCTATCTAGTGAAACTGCCTAAGAAAGAGACCCTCTGGGAGGTTAACATTACAGATGAGTAATGTTAATGTCAGTTTCTGGGAACATATTCATCAGTGTGATTCTGGAGATACTAAGAGATGCCAGTGGCAAACATTTAAGGAATGAACAGACACGTTTTCGACCAAACAGACTCTACTCTAATCAGAAAGTCACATTACGATAAATAATAGAGAAAAGTATTGAATTAATCATATGTCAAATATTCGCAACTGTATTTTCGATTTGGACATTATAAAACACCCTGTAATAGCATTGAATGGGATCCTTTGAAGGTCGATGCGGCATTAAAGGATCCCACAGAAAATCACGAACTTATGAATAGCAACCAACATACGAGGATACGAAATTTAGAGTTTTTCATGGGGGAAAACTAACAGCTACTTTAAAAATAAAAACGAGAGAGCAACAGCAATACCCTTTGCCACGTTTATTACTCTTACTGAATATAGACTTGGTTATGAAGACAACAATAACTATTGCCTGAAATCAAATTCAATGAGAAAGTAACTTGGTGATTTGAACTTCCCACTCAACATTGCACGCCGTTAACTCACACTTAATCTGATGAAAGAAAAACTAAACACACTTGATGATTGGTCAAAGTAAATAGGTCTAAATATTCTTAAGGGAAAACATAAGTAACGAGAATAACCCAACGAAACAATAACTCAATCCTTTTTGGTGAAATCTCACTGTAGCAGACGGAATCATACACTCCATTAGGAGTTCAGCATGGTCGAATGGATAAGAGCGCTCGTTCTTACACATCCAGTGTGTTGATGCTATTGTAGAGGCTCCACCCCTACACGCATCATGGATTTCTGACCCCTGTACTAATACATCTTGGCTGTCCCAGGGATATAACATGTCCCCTGAGCATTTTATTGTACCTCATCTTATCTCATCTTGTTCCTTTTGTACCTTGCGGTGTTGAGGTTAAGTATAAACAGCCGGAAAGTGCCCGCTCATGGGCTTCATGTATTGATATTCTCATGGACTGTGTTATTTCCTACGTCCATCCTTTACGTTATCGGCCGCTTACTCTGCTTCCATCTATTCTGTTCATCATTGCTTGTTGTGGTTAGTCCGATTACACTGATTATTTTTTCTGCGAATATGAAAATCACCAGCTGGCTTGCTAGGCTACTCGCAGGCTTAGGACACAAATCTGACCAAAGGGAGTTTCCCCCCCCCCCCCAGGCGAGCCAAAGTCCAGTTAGCCCATGACCTTACGTTCATGGTTTCCCTGTCTTCACCACGTGGAGGTAGGGTTGACTTGTCTAGTCCGCGGGTCATCGGCAGGCTACTAATTTCCTCTTTTCACCCCTCCTGGGAGAGGCTAGCCGATCCTAACTCTGCTGGCTGCAGGGCCAAGAGCAGTCCACACCTTGTAGACCAGTTTAATGTATACACCAGCAAATTCAAGGAAGTTGAAGCACCAGGAATATGTAGAATCTAGACATTCGCAGACGATGATCTGATTTCAAAACAGGGTAGAGGAAGGGAAAGAATGGCTGAAGACTTATAGTCGGCAGTAAACAATGTGGCGGAGTGGTGTATGGACCACAATGGACCAAAGATGGACTAAGGGGTCGTAATAAATCTAGACAAGGCATCGGTTGTGTGGTATTCACTGGATAACCGAACCGTGAAGGGAGATCCCCCATGAATTACATTGAATGGACATCCTCTCAGTAGAGAGAGTAAATTGAAAAACTTTGGAATAACCTTTGAGAGATGTATTTTTTAAGGATCGTGAGGAGGATTTGGTGGTGAAGGCTAGTAGGACACTTAATGCTTTGAGGTCGATAGCAGCAAACGGGGTAGATCAGTGGTTGCTTTACAGGCTCTTTCAGCAGTTAATGATTGCAATCTCTGAGTATGGTTTGTTGGTACTGATTTACATGACCTGTCTAGTGGTGTGGGCTATGGTAGTAATGTTCGTTGACACGACCAGGTTTATTGGGCTGGGCCTTTGCTATATCACAGCGTGTTCGTCTTGGCCCTAGTACTTTTTCCCAGTGTCCTCTTGTTGGCTGCACCCAAAATATTGTTGTGAATGACTCTGCAGAGTTAAATAATTACTTGCTGAGTTCTGAAAGACTATTTGAATATAGCTCTTTCACTGCCTTCACTTTCATACCAAGAGTTACAGAGCGAGATATGTGCACTCGGCATCACACGCATAAAACAATTATATCTTAACAATCCTAAAACTATTATCCAAAGCTGTGCTATGAGTGGTCATTGCCCTCATTGAAACGTGATCAGGACCACTCTCGACCACGGTCAAACGCAGAGTTTCCAGTCCAGGTGAGACCTCTCTTTTGAAACCGGTCGAAACTCGCGCCTTTTGCGCGCGGCAACTGCTGTTTGGACCGTGAACGATGGTAAAGGACAATTGGTCTCACTTGATCTAATCATGACACTCCAGTATCAAAGAGCCAGCATGAAAGACTGGAGCGCATACAGAATGCGGCCACGTGGTTGATCCTGGGGTGCACAATCAACACGACAATTATATGCATGAGGAATATCCTAACACAACCAACAATTGCAGACAGGCACTATGTCCTCCAAGGCAAATGGTACCTGAGAGTTGCTACAGATCGGGATCACAACCAGTGTGAAGTCATATACATGGTCAACGGTCATAGACTGATAAGTGAAATGTTCCGAATTGCACAGGCAGAAATATCTATCAGCCTGGTGTGTGAAATAGAGAACATCAATCGTGAAAAAGAGAGAGTAAAGGTAGCGGAAGACATGTCAGACTGGCACAAGGTAATAGTAACACTAGGTCGTGAGAGCAGAGAATGGGCAGCCTGCCGAACAGAGTTTGAGGTGCAACAACTAATCCAGGTGACATGGTGATCTACAGCGATGGGTCAGTGGTGGTAAACAGACGTAATGGCTGGGGTTTCATTGAGAAAAAGGAGAGTATGGCATTTGAGATTACGACCTCGCTCATCAGAATGGAGGTGAAAGCAGTAACAGCAGCCTTCCGATAGTTGCAAGAGAAAGCTGCAACAAACATTGTATTCACGACGGACTCACGGAGTGTGCTTAGTAAGGTGGAGAAAGGAATGTTTCGTGTAGAAAGGCATGCCTCGCTTCAGAGGTCACGGATTGTGAGAATTGTATGGATGTTATGTCCTGGTCATGCGTGAGTGCGAGGGAAAGAACAGGCCGATAGGCTGGCAGGGAATGCACCTCTCGATGGTAGATTACTTATGGACAAAGAAGAGGTGGTCGCGCGCCTGTGGGACCAGATGGAGAAAGCGGGATAGCAGACTTAGAACCCGCATGTGGAGATAATGGTGGGGGGGGGGGGGTGTTGGCAAAGAGTTCTCAGCGAATCTCAAAACTGAGTGGGAAGATCAGGAGAGTTTTCAATCAGATGGCAGTTGGAAAAATTAGCAGTATAACTCTTCGCCTGCTATTGAACGAGAGGACGGAGATAAATGGGACTGCAATGATGTCGGTGCTTAGCTCAACTACACTAAACTCAAACGGTTAGTTGGACTAAAATGTTAACTTCTAGTCCTTGACTTATGGACGTAAATTACACACACCTCTGAAGTCGGTGTGGGTTCGCCAGATAGCTAGTGCCACTGTTAATAGGGAAAGCTAATCCATACACACCGGTCTCCGTGGCTAAGGTCTTATGAACGCGATTCGTGAGCCCGCTTACCTGCGTTCGAAACACAGCTGCGACCGATTTGGCAGCAGACCGCGTTGCGCTGGGTTTTAACATGTTTGTATGGGAGCCGGTCGTTCTGAAAGCAATGACACACTACTGAACATAATCTTGCCAAGACATCATCAACAGCAGTAAAATTCTGGTGTTGACATCGATGTCCTGTAAACAGGATATTTAAAAGAAAAAAAAAAAAAAATAAACACCCACACGCAAAGATTCAGTCCAGTGCTTCTAGAAGTAGGGTGTATGGACTTGAGATCAAAGCGAGTCGGGGCAAAAAAAAAAAAAATTAAATTAAAAACATAAAACAACAACAACAACAACAAAAACAGAAACCACCCCAGTAGAAGTACAGTCGATGGCGCTAGATAGGCAATACACTGAGAAAATCTGAAAAACTGACAATAGCATAACTAGAATGCCTTTAACATTTAACTCACAGAGCAAACTACATAGAGGGAGACATAACAACAGACGAATGGTAAACACAGAAGACTAATTTAGGATGAATGTGGAGGGATTTGAGGGAGATAGCAAAAGATAGGACAGCCTAGCATGACTTAGTTGAGGGCAGTGCTTCAATGGGGAAGAAGAAGAAGAGGAGGAAGAAGAAGAAGAAGAAGAAGAAGAAGAAGAAGAAGAAGAAGAAGAAGAAGAAGAAGAAGAAGAAGAAGAAGAAGAAGAAGAAGAAGAAGAAGAAGAAGAAGAAGAAGAAGAAGAAGAGGAAGAAGAAGAAGAAGAAGGTGGAGGTGAAGGAGGAGGAGGAGGAGGAGGGAGGAGGAGGGGAGGAAGAGGAGGAGGGGAGGAAGAGGAGGGGGAGGGGAGAAGCAACGGTGATAGGGCTACTCAGGCCAATGTTGCGAATACCTTGGACTACCAGAGTAACTAACAACTATTTCCTGAAAGAAACTAATGAACAAGAACATTATATTCGACATCATTCTTTGATCATGTGATGAGAAATTGAGCATTGGGGATTATCGTTACAAATGGAAAGAAAAGTGGGAAATGAAGCAGAGACAGGCCATCAGAAATGTTGCTGAAGTTACTGAGACGGTGAAATGTAAGAATATCATTAGCAGATTTGATTGAGAATACCAACGACCGAGGTCAGTGGAGAGACATGAGCGCCTACATCTGCGGGCAGGGCACATAATGATGGATGAAGGATGTTCAGCGAAACCAAGTATTTTCTCTCGTGCTATTATATTTTAAGTTAGAAAATAATGTGAAATAATGTTCAAGAATTGCACTTGTTATGTCTTTCAGGTACAAGTGAAGGTGTAGATGTGGTCAAGCAGCTGGAAGCCACATTTAATGGAAGCATGCACAGTTGTATACTTGACTGCATGGAAGATGAGTTTGCTACTTTGGAAGATAATATCACCCAATCGGAATCTAGTAGAAAGAAAAGTTTGTCGAGCTGCTATCCTGAAGTCAACAATGCCTATTACGCTTTCGTATGGCTGTTTGCTATCACCGGCATTGTATTGTTAGTTCTCTTTCCCTATGTCATTTGGTTTATAAAAATAAATATTTGCAACTGACAATTATGTTTACATTTTATGTTATTAACAAACGTGTTATTTGTTTTTAATGTTATTGGCGTTATTCTGTTTACTTTTAACTTTTAGTTTAAACTAGGGTCATCGAATACAAGGGTCATGGTACAGTTGCCATCACGGTATACTGCTGCGTTGTTTTCATATTGATCCTTGTTTTGATTGTTATGAAATATGTTACTGGTGAGATAAAGTTATTTATCGCACTTATGAAACGCAAACAGAGACACGAACTCGGAACAGAAAATTGTTCGTCACGTGGTACATCAGATTAACTGTCAGCTTGTCCCACACAGCAAACGGTGGAAGGATAACATGTCCCATGCTGCTCTCAAACTCTTTGCATGTCGCAGACATCGATGTAGAATGGTCTCTGATATGATAATTGTCTCTCATAGGAGAATTTTCTGTCAAGGTAGAATTTACTCTCAAATGACAATTGTGTCTTATGGGATAATTATGTTTTATAGAAGAATGTTGTCTCATAGAAGACAACAGGCTTTGTGCTATGGAGAGGCAATAACTCTATCCCTGGTCTTAACCGGTCTCGGAATCAAAGCGAGAGGCAACTGTTAGGGGTTATAAGTCCCTGTCAATTGGCGTAGACATGGGGCGCTCTGACGGTGGAAGACACCTTCAGGTGTCACTGATCAGCTACCGCCCGCCTCAAGATGGGCAGCCCCCGGCCAGTTGGGTGCTGATCCGCCACAGCCTGCCTGCTTCAATGGGTGCTTGGGGCTAGGACAAAATCTGATTCGCAGGCCATAAAACCAGTGCACCAGGTACTGATAAAAAGAAAAATAGAAACCTCAAGCTACGGCTTGCAACCTGGAACGTGAGAACCATGTGGCCAGGCTTTTCCACTGACTTGACCAATATTGACGATGTGAGAAAAACGGCTGTGATTGATGCCGAACTCAATCGTCTTAACATTGATATAGCTGGCCTGCAGGAGACTCGCCTCGCTGAGGAAGGGTCACTCAGGGAAAACAATTACACCCTTTTTTGGAATGGTAGAGGGCAGGCAGAAAAAAGGAACACCGCGTGGTCTTTGCAATGAAGAATTCGCTACTGAGAATGATTGAAATTCCAGCAGGAGGAAATGAAAGACTATTATCCTTGCGCTTGGCAACCTCTTGTGGTTTTGCCACAATTATTACTGCATGTGCACCGACACTCGTTTCCTCTATTGATGTGAAGGATTCGCTCTATGAGGAGTTAGACTCCGTGATCAAGGTAGTTGAAAATCTGACTACATTTATATGCTCGGTGATTTCATTTCTCGTGTGGGCAAGGACCCGAGTTCATGGCCAGTGTGCCTTGGAAAATACAACATCGGTAGCATGAATGAAAATGGGCAACGGCTGCTGGAGCATTGCACCAGAAATAACCTATGTATTACAAATTAATTTTTTAACACAAAATAGCTGCATAAGGTCACATGGAAAGATCCAAGATCCGGCCATTGGCACCAGCTGGACTTCATCATCACACGGAGACAACACCTGACTGTGATACGGATCACTCTTTAGTTGTTGTAAGGGTTAGACTGTGACCAAAGATAATCTACACAGCTAAACACAAATCTAGCCCCAGGATTAATATTATTAACACTCACGATCCTGAAAGGTGCTTTCAGTTTCAACAGAAACTTGAAGACGCTTTCACTGATACACCAGAAAATTGTACAGTAAGTGAAAAGTGGTGTCAACTTAAGGAAACTCTTTATAAAACTGCCGTAGGGGTTTACGGCACTGTGGATCATACGAGGCAGGACTGGTTTGCGGCAAACAGCCAGACCCTGCAGCCCTTGATTGATAAGAAAAAGATAGCTCTCTTAAGAAACAAGGAAAGACCAACGTGTAACACTCTGGGTGAGCTATAGCAAGCTGGGAAGGATGTGCAAAAGGCTGCCAGGCAGTGTGCAAATGATTATTGGATCAAGTTATGTGAGTCCATTCAAATCACAAGTGATAAGGGAAACATCAGAAGCATGTATGAAGGAATAAATAAAGCCTGTGGTCCAATGATCAAAAGAAGTGCGCCATTGAAAACCTTGACTGGAGAAATCATAACTGATAAGAAACAGAAGATGGACAGATGAGTAGAGCACTATTTGGAGCTTTATTCAAGTGAGACCAAACTAGCGGATGATGCCTTCAACGCCACAGAGGCTCTAGTAACTCATGATCACCTGGATACACTTCTCATCATAACGGAAGTTAAGTGTGCTATAAGTGAACTTGCATCTGGCAAGGCTCCAGGTAAGGATGGGATTCCAATAGAGGTTATCAGAGTGGGCAAGACACACTCGCTCTACAGATCCACCAGCTAATAGAGCTGTGCTGGCGAGAAGGACAAGTCCCACAGGATTTCAAAGATTCAAGCATCATAACATTGTACAAGAACAAGGGCGTTCGAAACGACTGCAACAACTATAGGGGTATCTCACCTCTGTGTATTGTTGGAAAAGTATTTGTCAGAATTGTTCTGCGCAGACTTCAATTCCTAGGACAGTGGTTCTCAACATTTTTGGCCCGTTCCCCCATTCGCCATATTTTCACAGCGTCATTCCCCCCCCCCCTTTCGTATTTGCTACCTAAAATCCCCCCTCCCGCCCCTGCCCCTACACAGTATACGTAATAATGGAAGCATATACCAAAACAAGTCTAGACGTCCACATAAAACGTGATTTGTGGGTCTACTTACTTTATAACATGAATTTTAGAAGGGGTGAGACGTACAGAACGGAAAGTATGAAGAGAAAAGCAATATCAAGTAATCGGTTCTTGTATTAAAGCGAACATGAAATAATCTTCAATACCCCCCATGGAAACCCTAAAATTCCCCACCGGTTGAGAACCACTGTTCTAGGAGATCAAGTCCACACCGAATCAAAGTGTGGCTTCCAACAGAACCGGTCTACCATTGATATGATATTCTCATTGCGACAAATGCAAGAAAAATGCCGTGAACAGAATCAACCACTGTTTATTGCCTTCATCGACCTCACAAAGGCATTTGATTTGGTCAGTCGTGAGGGTCTGTTCAAGGCACTAAAGACGATTGGCTGCCCACCCACTCTTCTGTCCATTGTGGAATCGTTCCACACAGGCATGGAAGGGTACAATCAAGTTTGATGGTGCAACTTCAGAAGAGTTTGAAATCAATAGTGGAGTTAAGCAAGGCTGTGTACTGGCTCCTACCCTCTTTGGAATATACTTTTCACTTCTACTGAAATATGCCTTTCGTGATCAGGATGGTGGTATATACAACCACTCACGCTCAGATGGCGGCCTCTACAATGCTCAGAGATTGAAGGCCAAGACCAAAATTAGGAGGGTACTGATCAGAGAGTTGCTTTTTTGCAGATGATACTGCAGTTACGACCCACTCTGAGGAAGAATTACAATGTCTACTATCTAGTTAGTTAGTTAGTTAGTCGACAGATCATCCTCGTTGCACATCGGACCATTCAGTCCATAAGTGCTCGGATCCCCTCCTCAGCAAATCCCGCAGCGTGTAGCGGCTAACGACGCCAGTTCTGTGTTGGTTTATCAATCTTCTTTGGCTTCCTGCGTAGTGTTCTTGTTTGGCCACCCCTCTTTTTAATTTGCTGCTCTCGCAGTCTGGCCATTGTTGTAGATTCACAGTCATCACTTGGTTCTTGCAAAAGTCTCACTTCTCGTAGAGCATTCAGAATGTCAGCCTGGTCCATGGCGCGTCCGCCCTCCACAGTAGCCTCACCTGCGAGCTTGTCAGCCCGCTCATTTCCTTGTACTCCCGCATGACCTGGCACGAAGATGAAACTAATCTTTGCCAGCCGAGACCGCTCCAGAGGCAGCAACCATTCTCTTCGGATCGACCCCTCCTCTATCCTCTTGATAATGTCTACTATCTGCATTCTCCAATGCTTGTTCTGAATTTGGTTTAGCAATTAGCAAAAAGAAGACACAGATTATGTCACAAGGTGCACATGAGGTACCATCAATCTTTACTGACGACGCCGAACTAGAGATGGTAGACCATTTTACACATCTAGGATCGGATCAGTGGTAAATAGCAAATTATCCCTAGATCAGGAAATCAACATCCGGATTGGTAAGGCAGCAACAACAATGAATAGGTTAAGAAAAAGGGTCATGGAGAACAGGAAGCTTACTGCCAAAACAAAAGTCCTTGTCTATCAAGCCTGTGTCCTTAGTACTCTTCTTTATGGCAGTGAAACCTGGACAACTTACTCACACCAAAAGAAACGTTTAAACAGTTTGCATATGCGGTGTCTGCGAAGAATTCTTGGTATTAAGTGGCAAGACAAAATCACAAATATTGAAGTATTGGAAAGATCAGGTTGTGTGACGGTTTATTCCATGCTCAGTCTTCGTAGACTTAGATGGATATTACATCTTAGGAGGATGGATGATGGTAGAATACCAAAGGACATCTTTTTTGGTGAATTACAGATGGGTAAGAGATCTCAGGGTCGGCCTACGATACAAAGATGTGTGTAAACGGGACATGATTGATACAGGCATTGATAATGCACATTTGGAGCAAGTCGCCGCTGAACGTGTTGCATGGAGGGCAAACATCAGAAATGGAATAAAGACAAAGGAGTAAATTATTGCAGATAAGTCACACACCGAGCGTGTAAGACGTAAGATGGTGCATGATGGTGGAAATGACCACGTGTTCACATGCACCCACTGTGAACGAACATTTGCAGCGGGAATTGGCCTTATCAGTCACATTCGCTACCGCCATAGGCAAAAGTTATTATGCAATTTTGAAGCGAAAACTATCGTCTGTCAAGACGGCAAGATGCCAATGATGATGATATTGTGTGTAATTGTGTTATTCGTTTGTGTTTCTTCCTTTTGAATGCTTTCTGGTCCCCATTATAAGCTGGATAGACCTAGGTGCAAAGGTCAATTAAAAGGAAAAATTCCTTTGTTGATGGGGATTCGATCTCATAATTATCTTGTAGGCCGGCAAACTTGATAGCCACTGCGCTACCGCGACTGCCAAAAGTCAACAATACGATCTGAAAATTAGTATTAAAATGTCTGCAGTAATATTTGTTGGTTAAAGTGACAAAAATCCACCAGTTCTCAGAGATCTTCGTTCAGTTTCTTCTAGTCAGATTTTATCATCGCTATCTGACAATGGCATAAGCGCGACCGCATAAAAGTTCGATGCCAACTCTCGTCGTTCGTGAAGGGGGGAATCGACTGGCTAACTATTCATCCGTGTTCTCAGGCCTACAAAATGAGATGGTCGTAACATTTTGCATAGTAATTGCTGGTTCGTGCTAAAGGACTTCTTTGTTTTTCTGTTTATATACTGTTGTAGTACTTTTCTTTTCTTTTCTGTTTTTGTTGTATCCTGCTATGGTAATGTTTTTTGTGTGTTTTGCTTTTCTGTTTTTGTTATATCCTGCTGTGGTACTTCTTATGCTTTTCTGGTTTTGTTATATCCTGCTACTCGACTTATTTTTTTGCTCTTCTGTTTTTGTTATATCTTGTTATTTAAATATTGAGTACAACCCACTACTGGTAACGCTGATCGTATTATGGTATGAACCTAAAGCCTGTCCACGTCAATGTGGAAGCACTAGACTCGAGTTTCGCTCTCGTTTGAGCTCATCAGTAGTGTATATCCTTGACCGGACCCGGTAACAAACCCCGGATCACTGGCGTGTGAAGCGGGTGTGTAAACATTAGACCACGCGGCACACGCTGAACACGGCCAAATTATCACAGCAAAATATTACAACGTCACCCATCGTAGGCTGTAGCTCAAGATTTGCCCGATCGCCGCGACTGACGTCCGTCAATCGATGTGGACCCGAACGATCAAGTCTTCTCACTGGCAAGGCACACCAGGCCGCCTAAATTCCAGTGAGCAATAATCAAATTAATTTATTTTGTTGTTTCGGGATTTGAGATTTAAATATTGAGCACAACCCACTAATGGCAACGCGTGTCCAGCGTGTGCCGCGTGGTCTAGTGTTTACACACCCGCTTCACACGCCAATGATCCGGGGTTTGTTTCCGGGTCCGATCAAGGATATGCACTACTGATGAGCTCAAACGAGAGCGAAACTCGAGTCTAGTGCTTCCATGTTGACGTGGACAGACCTTAGGTTCATACCAGAATGCGATCAGCGTTGCCAGTAGTGACTTGTGCTCAATATTTAAATCTCAAATCCCGAAACAACAAAATAAATCAATATCTTGCTATGGCACTTTTTCTGTGTGTACGTTTTTTAAAATAAACTTGACCCATTTTCTCTGGAATGTTTCTAACCAGATTGTATCACCATTGTGTCTATAAAGAGGTTTTAAAGCTGAGAGGTTGGACTTCGTTGCACATGGTTTTATCCCATATGGCTCTGTCTCTTTCCCCTCTTTGCCTGCCGAAATAGTCGTACAGAGCACAGTAGCTCCTGTGACGACACCCAGCAGTCTCTGAGTCCACGACTTTCGGAGCACAAGACAGATGTCCCAACCTTTTGGCTACGCATACCCAATGACAATGTATGACACTTCTAAAGGATCCTCCACATTTTAACCCTGGCTTATTTCTTCGGTTTGGCCCGGCTCGTCGTTTGCCATAGTGAGGGAAAGACTGATCATCTATTCCTCCTGGCTCTCACGCCTACAACATGCAATGGCGTTACAACATCACAGGGCCATGACAGGAAACTTCTTCGGGACAAAAATATTTCCCGCCATATAATTATATGTCATGTATAAATGTCGATTCTCAAATTAAATCAGAAGAAATAATTGGCTGTTTTTACTCTCACCATGTGTTTATAACATTACTATTGGTGTATAACATGTACTTTACATCCATATGTCGCATTATTAATCATGCAATGAACATCCCTATGCCTCACTATCAACCATGTAATGGGCATCCTTATTCTCACTATTAACCATGCAATGGGCATCCCTATGCCTCACTATTAACTACCTATACAATGGACATCCCTATGTCCCACTCTTAACTATACAATGGACATCCCTATGTCCCACTATTATCTGTATAATGGGCATCCCTATGACCCACTGTTAACTATATAATGGATATCAGTATGCCCCACAATTAACTATACAATGGCCATCCCTATGTCCCACCTGCGTATTTATTTGTGTATCCTAAACGGGCCCAAAGATGCGTCTTAAGACTTTGTTCTCAAAGGTTTGTAACAAGGCTTCGTCTCCTTTAGTGCCTTTAGTTGTACTCCAGGTTTCAGACCATACAGCACAACTAGTCTGATCAGTGTTTTGTATATTGTGATCTTGGTGTTACGAGATAGCGCATTTGATTTTAGCAGATGTTGTAGTGCATAGTATATGTGTAACAACATGTATAGATACACAAACAAAAACAATTTACAAAAAGCAACACCGTGTAAATACACAATTGCCACACTTAATAAACATTAAATATTATTCTTTGTTTTGCTCAAATTATTTGTTTCTTCTTCGTTTTTCATTGACAAGCCACAAGCCCAAGCCTCGTTTGTGATGGTGACATTGCCAGTGTACTTCACTATCAACGTCGCTAGCACCCCCTTATTTAATTAACAAACAATGTCATATGTTTTAATAACCAATCTTCTTCATTATTGAGCTCTTGTTGCTTGGATCTATGTTTTCTTTTGTTAGCTGAACTTGTGTGTTATCCTGTTGGCTGGATCTGTGTATTCACTTGTTGGCTGGAACTATGTGTTCTCTTGTTTGCTGGATCTGTGTGTTCTCTTGTTTGCTGGATCATGTGTTTACTGGTTGGCTGGATCATGTGTTCTCTGGTTGGCTGGATCTGTGTGTTCGCTCATTTGTCCAACCAATGGTAATATCCTTCTTTATCACTCACATTTACAATCCCATTCGTGCTTTTCAACTGGTTTGCCAAACACCCAAGTGTCAGTCCCGTACGATGTCATAGGAAATGTGGGTGTTCGTAGTATAGTGACTTGTGTTGCTCTATCTGTTCCATTCCTTGCATGCTTTTATCTCTGTCATTCTTGCAGAGCAGTATTTGTTCTTTTGTTGTAAATTATGTCATCACATTTCCGTTGCCCATCAGTGTAACAATGCACTACTACTGCGTGTGTAAGCCGTGTCGTACATGGCGTCCATCATTGGTCGTCACGTGACCTGCTCCACTCGACGTGTGTAACGCCGGTAACGAATACACACTTGCAACAGTCCCTCTCCTCCCATTAGAACCAAAGATAATCACCGTGTCCAAAAATACCAATCTATTCAGCACTAGTCATGTTACTGGAGTATTTCCATCAAAACACTGGCCGTATTGGCACATAGGAAGACTGACGCCCGAACTAACTTCTCTGGGCTAAGCTGCTAAACTCTCGACAGGACTGCTTACTGCTGAACTTCCCTGTCTACTGCTGAACTCCCCAAAAACTGCAAGAACTATAACAACTAAAAATAACTATAATCTCTCGATCGCCAACTCCAAGCTGCTTTATTCTAAGCACAAGCTTTTCCGCACTGCAAGCTGCACTGAAGTTTGTACTACACTTCATTTTAACTATAAGCCAAAATGTTTCAAGCCAACTTGACTAAACTCTAAGCAACAGCTCAACTCGACATCTCTAGTTAAACCTAAACTTCGACTGTAAACTCCTTTAGAACACTTAACTCTATTCGCTTCACTCCCTAACCTATAACTACTTGCCTCCCACCTAAGCTCCTCTAGTGTGACTCTAGAGGCGAACTCTCAGCTAACTAGCTAAACTTCTGGTAGCACCCCCTTCACCGCTCGAGACTGAACTTCTGACTAACCGCCTTTGTGCAGCACTCCCCTCCCGTGTTTCCTCTGTCTGTTTGTTTCCAAAGACGCAATTAACTCCTCTTAAATATCTTTCTCTCCGTGAGCAATGCCATCCTGCTTTTTTTGTTAGACTACAAAGTTCACTGTAGCACAACTTTCATGACAAACATTCTAACCTTCAAGTACTCTCAATGAACCAGATATGATAAACTTGAATAACGCTCAACTCTACCGTATCTTTCATGCAACAACTCTGACTTTACCCGACACAACACGAAGTACTAACCTTCCTACACTAAACTTCCCGTGTCTTGCAATAAAACCCAACATGTATACTTTTTTGTCTCAACCAGATGCACTACAACCCAGCTGATCTTCCTACACTAAGCTTCTTAAGCGCACCCCTACTACATTGCCCTACCCCTAAACACTAAGTGGGCTGGGGTAGCTATGGGGTACGCTGACCGGGTACGTCGATTCGCCGTACTCAGCCAAAACTGTTACATCTATATCTCTATGTGCTCTGTGGCACCAGGTCTGTGGCAAAGGGTTTACGAATGCAATTCGTAATTCTGCATACCGCGTTAGAAACACAGCTGCTGGCGATTTGGTAGCACACGACATTGCGTTGTTTCCATACAATGGTATGAGTAACGGTAATTAATATATCAATGGCAAACTACTGAACGTAAACTTGCCCAGGAATCACAAACAGCTACAAAATGCTAAAATTGACGGCTACATCCTGTAAAGGATAGGCAACTAACTTTTAAAGTATCACTATGGGTATTGGTTAGAGTATGTTGGCATTGAAATATTTAAACATCAATAGGGAAATAATACAGGCCTAAGTCTAATCCTATCATCTGTGGATGTAAATTTGACCTGGCTTTATTATCACGGAACTGTATGCGCTGTTTTCAATCATGAATTGGTTGTATCCTCGTATGGATGCCTGGAAATGTACAGTTACAGTACAGATCTTGCACATGCCGCACAGTTCTGAGCTTGGAGAGATAAATCAGAGCTCTACATGGGATGCCACTTTAGTACAAGTTCTGCGCTGAGTTGTCTACAACAAAATAAGACAGATCTTGAAATATATTACGTGACAAGGGAGATTACCGCACATTTAGAGAATGAAGAACACTTACTTACGTTCTTGTTTCCCTTTTGCACGTCTTGCTTGACGTCTGTTGGTACTGATGGGTTGCAGTGCTCAAGAGAAGGAAGACTCCAAACTCCGAGAGATCATGGCGCCTGCATTCGTTGTGACTGCAGAACTTTCATGGCAGAGGATGGTCACTCCTTCAGGAAATGTGAGCCCTGAACGGAGATAGAAAACCCCGATGTGGAATTGTTGGTCAGTGTCTGTAACAGAACTCTCGATGTTGAATTGTTAGTCACTGTCTGTAAATGAACTCTCGATGCTGTACTCTCTGTACAAGTGCATTCTGCAGACGTCGCCCAAGGTAGAGTTTCTGTCGTCTGTCCTAATCTGCTATTTCATCTATTGTTCAGTCCCATAATAACCAGCCCGGCAGTTACATGTTCGAATCCCCATAGACATGAGGAAGTGATCCAGGTCGACCCATGTTAATATGGGTACCAGAAAATTTTCTAGGAAGTCAAGGCGGTCTGTGTGATACTGATCTCATCATCCGTTCAGTTACAACTGATCTAAATATATGGAGATAGAACCATTCAAACAGTATTCCGCGTGGGGTGAGCAGATCTATAGTTTAACTTTTCTATTGCTGTGTGTATGGTGTCTCTTTTCCTGATAACACTATTTTTTTTTCTATTATCTAACTCCAGATGTATAAAGTCACTTTCCCTGATCCACTTTTGTGTCTATTATCTAATCCCAGATGCATAAAGTCTCTTGTCATAATCAGCTATTTTATCTATTATCCAACTCCAATATATATAAGTTTCTTGTCCTAATCAACTATTTTGTCTATTATCTAACACCAGATGTATAAAGTTTCTTGTCACAATCAACCATTTTGTCTGTTGTCCAACTCCAGATGTATAAAGTCTCTTTTCCTGATCCACTATTTTGTCAATTATCTAATCCCACGTGTATGATTTTTATTTTCCCAATCCATGTAAAAAGCCGCTAAGCGTGGAATCGTTTGGGCTTATACTAGCATTCCTAGGCCAGATGTAGTTGCACCTACTAGTAAGTGCACAAGACTGATTCAGCGCGAGGATTAGCTATTACCAGTGTCCATTGCCATCAGGTGAACCAACTCCGGCTTAAAAGGTACTTATATTGTACGTCCCTAAGTCAGGGACAAGAAATCAACTTGTAAGTCCAACCGACCGGCTTGTGGAATGAACCCATTGCCTCACAGTCACCAGAGAAATTTTGTGTAATAGTGCGGTGATCCTCTCAGCCACGCCGAACCCAACATAAACTAAAAGAGTTACAACCTTCAAGCTGTAATATACAACACACAAATTATGTAAATTGTCTACCACGGTAATTTCAACTGTCATGCCCTTTTATTTATGCAAACCTGGTTTGGAAACGTACATGGCAATTGCTTCAACTAATTTTAACATGTGTCCATTTTGTGTGTTAAACGACGCACAATACGCAATGTGTCTATCAATCACGTGACAGGATTCTAAAAGAACGTGCGCGTTTGCTGACGTGTGCAGTTTCCTAAATGCAAGTTCTTCTGGGTTACCAGGATTTATTATGGGATAGCAAAAGATATCTAGAATCTGTGTTTATTATTCTATCTAGTTGGTACTTGTTCTACCACCTTATTGTTGAACCGCCTCCCTGCTTCGTCAATGTAAGCAGACCGGCACCGACATTGAAATTGATAATACAAATAGATTTCCACAACAACGTATTCCCTTAGTGAATTTAAAAAGAAGTCACAAACAATACGTTGCACGATTTATGGCCTGGTATATTTAGCTGTATCCCGTCAGGTGCATATTGGAGTGTTATATATCATATGGCAGTCCAGAAATCTTGCCACAATTAGATTTGGCATTCAGAAAAGTTCTGTTACTGCTGGGGTGCTGATAGGGGTGGTGTTTATGTAAAAACTGTGGCTGCTTTGAAAATATGTGTTGCATTTTTCAGCTGGAAGGATTTATCTTATTGCTTGAGTTTATATTTGTGATCTCTGCTGTATGAACCTGTCGAGATGCAGCGAATTATACCAGTCAATAACTTGTGCAACCTATAGATTGTGCTTTCATTATTCAAAAACCCTATGGGAAAACATTGTCTTCGCGTTACACTGTTTCATAATGTCTGCCACATCTGTCGCCAGTGTCTTTTCCTCATCTATTGATCTGCTGGAATATATCTGGTTCTCTCCCCTAGCTTCTCATTAGTGATTCCCCAGCTTCTATTACCCTCTATCCCTCTATTCCCCCATGGCGGCATAATCCCCCAAGCAACTCACTCCTAGCCCTCTCATATTTAGCTATCCATGCTGCATCAGGCCATGTCCTCCCCTTATTATCCATTTATGTTTCTACTTCTATTCTCCGAATGTTTTATATCTTCATCTTTTCATATTTGTCCCGTGGATTCTATACATTACGTCTCTAGCTATATTACTCTCAGATTATTTTTTTTAAATGTGTGTCATATCCAGCGCCAGCTGCTATTATTCATCTCTTGGTTCACTGGTATTGGTCTCATTGTCTCTATGAGCTCCTCATTGGTGATGCTGTCATACCATTGTGTGCGTCCTATTTCGCACAGACGCAAATTAGTTATTGTTTCATTTTTATTTAGAATTGTTTTAGTTGCTCTACATGTTTCTGATCCAAACAACAGTATAGATTTAACGTTAGCATATTATAAGTTTGATGCTAAGTTTATTTTGTTTTGATTTCCACAAATATCCAAGTGCTTTAAAGAAAATGTAAGATAGGAACGTGGAATGTGAGGACACTAAATGAGTTAGGAAAGTTGAACGATGTTATACAAGAAATGAAATATATGAAAATGAATATCCTTGGCAGAAGTCAGATGAGTTGGAAGGGATCTGGTAGAATTATAACTGCAAAACACAATAATTTATTCTGGAGTAGGAGGACAATTATTGAACTAAAAAGCAGCCAAGTAAATTAATGGTTAATGGTGTAGTTTAGATAGAGATATCATGGTCAAAATTAAAGGCAAACCCAGAGATATATATATATTATACAAGTATATGCACCAACAATAAGCAGTAGTGATCAAGAAATACAGAACTTTTATGATGAAGTTAAAACAGCGATAGTTTAAATTAGATCACAATATAATAAAATAAAACTAGGAGATTGTAATGCAAAAGTAGGAAAGGGAAAAATTGAGGATGTAGTGGGGAATTGTGGTTTAAGTACGAGAAATGAAAGAGGAGAGAAACTAATGGAATGGTAATTGCAAACACCTGTTTTAAACATCAGAAAAGACTACTTAACATATGGAAAAGCCCTGATAAGAAGATACTCAACAAATTTGAATACATACTTATTAATACAGGATTTAGAAATGTATTAATAAATGTTAAGACAATGCGTGGTGCTGACTGTAATAGAGATCATGTACCATTATGTAGACAAATAAAAGCAAGATAAAAATGAAATTACATAATGGTTAAGAATATGAGCCTTTTAAGATGAATTGAAAGCGGATAAAGAAATTCAAACACAGAACAGAGTGACTGTGAAAGACAGGTACAATGCAAGAGCTAATATACAGATTATAAATGAGCAATGAGAAATGTTAAGAGACTTCATTCATCCATCCATCCATCATGTACCATGCCGGTAAGCGTGGGCGGTCATGTTTTGCCATCTCACTCGATCACCAGAGTCGTGGATCAGCTCCATGTTCCTGTCTCGACCATGCCAGATGGCCAAGCCATCCAGGTATTTACTTCTCGGTCTTCTCCTTGGTCTGTTCCCTTCGATCTAGCCAGTTGTCAACAAGTTCTCCAAGTCATTTCTTCTCATAACATGCCCAACAAATTTTGACTGTCTACGGCTAATGTCTCTAATAAGTTTACGATCTTCATTTGTTTCTTGAAGGACTTATTCATTGGTTTTTCTATATGTCCATGGTATTCTTTGCATTTTCCTCAGAAACCACATTTCCACAGCGATCAGCTGTTTTT
This sequence comes from Cepaea nemoralis, assembly GCA_014155875.1. Lineage (NCBI taxonomy): Eukaryota > Metazoa > Mollusca > Gastropoda > Stylommatophora > Helicidae > Cepaea > Cepaea nemoralis. The sequence continues at coordinate 27,142 of JACEFZ010011835.1, read as the reverse complement.
CAGCTTGACTGACTATTGTCCACACTTCATATCCATACAAAAGTATAGGTTCTATGTAGCACTTCCGCACTCTTTTCCTCGTTTCAATTGATATCTTTTTATTGGTCAGTATGTTTTTTATCTTGCAAAAGGCTACCTTCGCATTGAAAATTCTTGTTGTGGTATCATATGCCAGGCTCTCCTGCCCCAAACATCGACCATTAGCTTTGGCTATGAACTCCCAGCCACTTCTATCACCTCTTGACACCGAACCATCTGTGTAGATAATCACATCACCCGAATGAGCATTGTCCTGAATTAGTTGCTGGATTTCCACTTAAGTGGCCCCTGATGGCCACTCCCTGCACTCCCGGCTTAATGTGATTATAACTCTGCACAAGTCTGACTGCTCCGCTGGCACTCTGACCCACTCCTCTCCACGCCTAATGTTCTCCAGGGGGCACACCTGTCTGATCGTATCCTCCGCCTGAGCCATCCACGATTTCCCTCTTATCAGTCGCTGACCCTTAACTGCGTCCAGCGCCTCATGCAGTGGGTGGTCTGTGTCTGCAGCTACTCTGAGGTATGCTTTCACCTGCATCACCTTGAGCCTACCAGCAACAGTCGGCAGACCAAGGATGTAACGCATACACACTAGTGGGGTGTCTCTAGTGCATCCCAGAATGCATCCCAGCATAGCTTCGTTCTGTATGCGCTCTAACTTCACCAGCTGACTCTCTGACAACAGCTGACTCTCTAAGACAGTGAGCAGACCTAATCCATAATCAATTACTGAGATGATCAAGTGCTGGTATAGTGTGAAAAGCATTCTCTTCTCTATGTCCACTGCAGCCATAGTTTTAAGTGCATTGAGTCCCTTTTGAGTTCTTGTCATGACCGTCTTCACATGGTCCTTGAATGATAGGCTCCTGTCAAATGTGATCCCCAGATACTTCAGTTTGTTCTCTATGCTGACATTTCTACCATCCATCGCGAGGCTTGGGACATCAGCTCTTACAATCCTGTTGTCCAGAGAGCACCACAAAACAGCCGCCTTTTCCGGGTGGATGACAGCACTCATTTCTGTGCACCAGTCAATCACTTCATCTACTGTCGCCTGTAACTCCTGGGCTGTTTGCTCCCTATCTCTCCCCTGCCTATATGCAAGAATATCATCTGCAAATGTTAGTATTCTTCCAACCCCTGGTGCTTCTAGGTTTGCAATCTTGCTCGTATACACATTAAAGAGCACCGGTGAGACTGCAGATCCCTGTGGCAGGCCCGGGGTTAACATATGTGACTTTGAGGTCCATGCACCCAGACGGAGAGCAACCCAACGAGAGTGCAGGATGGCTGCTATCCAGTTCACCAGCCAGGGATTGACCCCCTTCTCCATCAGTTTGAACATCAAAATATCATATCGAAAGCTATTGTACGCATCCTCGAGATCAAGCGCTACCGCCATCGTTTCCTGTCTACTCTGGAACCCCTCATAAACATCAAAGGCAAAAGTGGCTGCATTAGACCAGGTATCTTTTCCTGGCCTGTAGCTCCCCAGGCCTCTTGGAAGAAGTTTCCCCCTTTCCAAATAATCCTGCAGCTTAACAGCGACTATCTTTACTAAAACCTTCCCAAATGTATTTTGAAGAGTGATGATCCTAAAGCCGCTAAGCTTTGACTGATCCTTGAATGGTTTTTGGAGAGGGATGAGATAGATGTGCACCCAATCCTGCGGTACTGATGCTGTCCTAATGCTCTGGTTAAAGCAGTCGGTCATCTCCTCCAGGTCTGCTTCGCTCAAAGCCTTCATGTGGCCATACCTGACCCCATCGGGCCCTGGTGCCGTGTCTTTTGCCTTTTTCAAAATGTGTTTAACATCTTCGACCCGTATGATGTCTTCATACTGCATATTCTTCGTGGTGCCAGATAGCTCCTCTCTAACTGCATCCCTGGTGTCCGCATCATTATGATTGGTCTGCTCTAAAAATCTCTGGAGATACGACACACACACACATCGTGATTGTCACTGACTCAGAAAGCATGCTGACAAGGGTGAGGACGGGCAGACTTCGGGCGGAGTGGCTTGCTTTGCTTCGGAGGTCCCGGGTGACAAGCATCGCCTGGATCTTTTCTCCGGGGCATGCCGGTGTGCTGGGAAATGAACAGGCGGACAGATTGGCTGGCTCTGCAGAACTTGATGCAGTATTGATACATGACAAGGCAGACGTTGTTGCGGCCTTGTGGGAGCACGTGCACACCTCGGAGGAGCAAATGAATTACCATGGTCTGGCAAGAATGAGACAACGAGGAGTGACGAAGGGATCTGGCCGACGCTCAAAGCTCAAAGGAAAGGCGAGACGGACTTATAATCAGATTGCTACTGGTACTATTAGTGTTGGAACTCTTCGCTGGCTGCTGAGGATGGCGCGGAGCACTTATGGGAATGCCCCGAATGCTGTGATGTCGATTCCTAAATCAATCAATCAATCATGAAAAAAATTCTTGTTCTAATCTCTTCAAGGCATCTCCCATGAGATGTTATGACTGTGCCGAGATAACAGTATCGATTCACTACTAGCTTAAAAATATGCCCATTTACCTGTATATCACATTGTGGTATTTCCTTCTTCCCAGTGACGACCATAATCTGTGTCTTCTTAATATTCAGTTCTAATTCTAGTTGTTCACTGTGTGCAACAACCGCATCTACTAAATTTTGCTGGTCCTGTTCATTGTCTGCAATCAAGACTGTATCATCTGCATAACTGTTATTGATGTATCGTCCCCCAATGTTGATTCCTTCCATATCTTCTATATTTGTGATAATATTTTCACTGTACAGGACAAAAAAAATCTGGAGACATTACACATCCCTGTCTCACACCTCTTTTAATAGGCTGATATTTACCTACATCGTTATCAATTCTGATGGCAGCTTGTTGTTTCCAATACATATTTTTTTTTTTACAAGACTAAGGTCTTTTCCATCAATTTTTAGATCTTCATGATTGTATCATCATCATGTCTAAAAACAGGTTTTAAAGCTGAGAGGTTCGATTTCGTTGCACGTGGTCTTATCCCATATGGCTCTGTCTCTTTCCACTCCTTTCCTGCCGGAAGCAATGTACAGAGCACGAACTCCGTAGATCCTGGGATGATATTCAAGAGTTTCCGAGTCCACTAACTTCGGAGCGCGAGACAGGCGTATTAACCACTTGGCCACGGGGACCACATGACTATTTATGAGACATCTAACGGATCTTCAAAACAATTATAATCCTGATATGTTTCCTTAACATCTTATTACCAGGTGCCAATGCAAATTGGAGACATCATTGGCGTTTCACCTGGCAATACTGCCTGTAGACAAATTCCTTTTCAGGGACTGCTAGCTCAGAATGGCACTGCCATCCGTCACACATTGATTGTCATTTTCGAAAGGCTTCTTTTGAAATGTTCTTTTGTCCAACTTTATGTTATCATTTGATCAAATAGTATTCATAGTCAGTTCAGTTCTGTATTTTATTGTTTTTGTAAATTTATGTCTTTCTTAGTATTATGATATTTCTCTTTCGGGTTGCATGTTCTTCATGGCCATGTGTTGTTATGTTGTATTTTAACAAATGATGGTAGTAATCTAATCCTGTTATTTTTGGTATAACATTTACATTTGTGTATAATATTTCATTTTCTAATGTGGTGTTGAAAATATAATCCTGCCTTATGTTTTGTGCTATAATATTTACTTGTTTGTATAAAATATTTGTTTTATAACTTAGTGTTGGGAATATAATCTGCTAGTTTGCTATAATAATTACATTTTGGTGTTAAATTGTATTTTGTAAGGTGATGTTGGGATTATAATCCTGCCATTTTTTGTGCTATAATATTTACATGTTTGTATAAAATATTTGTTTTATAACTTAGTGTTGGGAATATAATCTGCTAGTTTGCTATAATAATTACATTTTTGTGTTAAATTGTATTTTGTAAGGTGATGTTGGGAATACAATCCTGCCTTTTTTGGGGTTTGTTTGCTATATGTAAAATTGTGTTTTATAACGTACTAGCTGACCCGGCCCGGCTTCGCCCAGATCCTGGTGGGGAGCATCTCATTTGATTCATATAAGTAGTCATATAAGTTCTCGTTCCCGTTACCGACTATCTGTCTGTCTGTCTGTCTGTCTATCTGTCTGTCTGTCTGTCTGTCTGACCCGGCCCGTCTTCGCCCAGACCCTGATGGGGAGCATCTCATTTAATTCATATAAGTAGTCATATAAGTTCCCGTTCCCGACTATCTATCTGTCTGTCTGTCTGACCCGGCCCGGCATCGCCCAACTCCTGGTGGGAAGCATCTCATTTAATTCATATAAGTAGTCATATAAGTTCCCGTTCCCGACTGTCTGTCTGTCTGTCTGTCTGTCTGTCTGTCTGTCTGTCTGTCTGTCTGTCTGTCTGTCTGTCTGTCTGTCTGTCTGTCTATCTATCTGTCTGTCTGTCTGACCCGGCCCAGCCCATGGTGGAGAGCATCTCATTTAAATCATATAAGTAGTCATATAAGATCCCGTTCCCGACTATCTGTCTGACTGTCTGTCTGTCTTGGGTAAATGAAGGAGGGAGGAGGAAGAGGGAGGTGGAGGAGGGAAGAGGAGGGAGGAGGAGGGAGGAGACAGGATGAGTAGGGAGGAATAGGAGGGAGGAGGAGGGATTAGGAGGAGGAGGAAGGAGTAGGGTGGAGGAGGAGGGGGAGTAGGAGGGAGGAGGAAGAGGGAGGAGGAGGGAGAAGGAGGGAGGAGGAGAACGCAGGAGGAGAAGAGAGCAGGAGGAGGAGAGGGAGGAGGAGGGAGAGGAGGAGGAGGGAGGAGGAGGAGGAGAGAGTAGGAGGAGGGAGGAGGAAGAGGTAGGAAGAGGGAGGAAGAAGAGGGAGAAGGAGGAGGGAAAGGAGGAGAAGGAGGGGGAGGAGGAGGAGGGAAGAGGAGGAGAGGGAGGAGGAGGAGGGAGGAGGAGGAATGTGAAAAGAGGAGGAGGGAGGAGGTAGAGGAAGGAGGAGGAGGGAGGAGGAGGAGAGAGGAGGAAGAGGGAGGAGGAGGAATAGGGAGGAGGAGGAATGTGAAGGGAGGAGGAGGGAGGAGGTAGAGGGAGGAGGAGGGAGGAGGAGGGAGGGAGGAGGAGGGAGGAGGAGGGGAGGAGGGAGGAGGAGGGAGGAAGAAGGAGAGGAGGGAGGAGGAGGGATGAGGAGGAGGAGGAGGAGGGAGGAGGAGAGAGGAGGAAGAGGGAGGAGGAGGAGGAGGAGGAAGAGGGAGGAGGAGGAATGTGAAGGGAGGAGGAGGGAGGAGGTAGAGGGAGGAGGAGGAGGGAGGAGGAGTGAGGAGGAGGAGAGGGAGGAGGAGGAAGGAGGAGGGGGAGGGAGAAGGAGGGATGAGGAGGAGGAGGGAGGAGGAGGAGGGAGGAGGAGGAATGTGAAGGGAGGAGGAGGTAGAGGGAGGAGGAGGAGAACGGAGGAGGAGGGATGAGGAGGAGGGAGGAGGAGGAAGAGGGAGGAGGAGGAATGTGAAGGGAGGAGGAGGGAGGAGGTAGAGGGAGGAGGAGGGATGAGGAGGAGTGAGAAGGAGGAGAGGGAGGAGAAGGAAGGAGGAGGGGGAGGAGGGAGGAGGAGGAGGAAGGAAGAAGGAGGAGGAGGGATAAGGGGGAGAAAGGAGGGGGAGGAGGAGGAGTGAGGAGGAGGAGAGGGAGGAGGAGGAGAGGGAGGATGGAGGAAGGAAGAGGGGGAGGAGGGAGGAGGAGGAGGAATGGAAGAAGGAGAAGGAGGGATAAGGGGGAGGAAGGAGAGGGAGTAGGAGGAGAAGGGAGGAGGAGGGCGAAGGAAGAAGGAAGAGGAGGGCGAGGAGATAGGAGGAGGGAGGAGGAGGAAGAGGGAGGAGGAGGGAGGAGGAAGAGAGTGGAGGAGAGAGGAGGAAGGAGGAAGAGATAGGCGGAGAGACGAGGAGGAGGAGGGAGGAGGAGGAGTAGGGAGGAATAGGAGGGAGGAGGAGTGATAAGAGGAGGAGGGGGGAAAGAGGATAAGGAAGAGAATGAAGGAGAGGAGGAAGAGGGATGGGGAGAGAGGAGGAGGGAGGAGGAGGGATGAGGAGGGAGGAAGGTGGAGTAGGAGGAAGAGGAAGGAGGGGAGGAGTAGGGAGAGGGAGGAGGGGGAGGAGGAGGGAGAAGGAAGAGGGAGGATGAGGGAGAAGGAGGAGGAGGAGGGGGAGGAGAACGCAGGAGGAGGAGGGGGAGGAGGAGGAGAGGGAGGAGGAGGGAGGAGGAGGAGGTGGAGGGAGAAGGAGGAGGGAGGAGGAGGGGGAGAGGAGGAGGAGGAGGAATGATGAGGAAGAGGGATGTGGAGGAAGGAGGAGGGGAGGAGGAGGAGGAGGTATAGGGAGGAAAGGGAGGAGGGAGGAGGAGAGAGGAAGAAGAGGGAGGAGGAAAAATGAGGAGAAGGGAGGAGGAGAAGGAGGAGGAGGGAGAAGGGAGGGGGAGGATGGAGGAGGAGTGAGAAGGAGGAGGAGGGAAGAGGAAGAGGGAGGAGGAAGAGGGAGGAAGGAAGAGGCGGGATTAGGAGGAGGATGGAGGTAGGAGGAGGAGGGAGAGGGAGGAGGGGGAGGGGAAGAGGAAGAGGGTAGGAGGAAGAGTGGAGAGGAAGAGGGAGGAGGTAAGAGGGAGGAGGAGGAGGGAGGAAAAGGGAGGAGGGAGGAGAGAGAGGAGGAGGGAGGAGGATAGGAGGAGGAGGAAGAGGGAGGAGAAGGAAGGAGGAGGAAGGAGGAGGAGGAAGAGGGAGGAGGAGGATGGAGGAGGAAGAGGAGGGAGAGGGAGGAAGAGGGAGGAGGAGGAAGGAGGAGGAAGAGGAGGAGAGGAGGAAGAGGGAGGAGGAGGATGAGGAGGGAGAAGGAGGAGGGGGAGAGGAAGAGGGTAGGAGGGAGGAGGGGAGAGGAGGAGAAGAAGGGAGAAGGAGGGTAGGAGGAGAAGGAGGAGGAGGGAGGAGGAGGGAGGAGGAGGAGGAGGCAGAGGGAGAAGAAGGAAGGAGGAGGAGGAAGGAAGGAAGGAAGGAGGGAGAATGAGGAGGGGAGGAAGGAAAGGGAGGTGGAAGAGGAGGAGGAGGGAGGAGGAAAGAGGTAGGGGAGGAGGAGGTAGAGGGAGGAGGAGGAGGAAGGAAAGGGAGGAGGAAGAGGAGGAGAAGGGATGAGGAGGGAATAGGAGGTAGAGGGAGGATGAGGAGGAGGTAGGAGGAGGAGGAAGAGGGAAGAGGGAGAAGAAGGGAGAAGAGGAGGAGGATGATGAGGGAGAAGGAGGCAGGAGGAGGAGGATGGAGGCAGGAGGAGGAGGGAGGAGGAGGGATGAGGAGGGAGAGGGAGGAGGAGGGAAGATGACGGAGGAGGGGAGGAGGCGGAGGGAGTAGGAGGGAGGAGGATGGAGGAGGAGGGGAGAGTAAGAGGGAGAAGGAAGAGGGAGAAGGAGGAGGGAGGAGGGGAGGAGAGGGAGGAGGAAGAGGAGGAGGGTGGAGGGAGGATTTAGAGGGAGGAGGAGGGAGGAGGAGAAGAGAGGAGGATAACTTCCTTACACATAAAAGATGAATTGTTATTGATATTGCCGTGGCATGGAGGAATATCAGCAGCAGAGTTGATCCAGAAAACCAAAGACTGAGATCTACGAAGAGCCATGAACGCCTACGCCAGCCGGCACGGCACTTGATGATGATGATGATTGCCGTTTGACGATTCTGTGTAGTCACGTCATTTTCTTCCCTTTCCCTAGCGTTTTGGTTCGGGGATTCTTTCATCATCATCATCATATATTTACGCACGTATTTTGGGAGGGGAGGAGGGAGGAGGAGGAAGAAGAAAAAAAATACGACAGTTGGCAGCGCTGGAATGAAAGGAAGGCGTGTAGAAAATTTCATCTCAATCGGATGGGCCGTTCGCGAACGCAATAAAGGAACATACATACATACATACATACATACATACATACATACATACATACATAACATACATACATACATACATACATACATACATACATACATAACATACATACATACATACATACATACATACATACATACATACATACATACATACATACATACATACATACATACATACATACATACATACATACATACATACATACATACATACATACATACATACATACATACATACATACATACATACATACATATATACATACATACATACATACATACATACATACATACATACATACATACATACATACATACATACAGACGGAGATCGCCTTTTATATATAAGATTGTTGGGAATATAATCCTGCTTTTTTGATATAATATTTACAGCTTTTCATTAAAGGAATTAAATATTTGTTTGAAAGAATCACTATAGTGAATACTGCATCACGGCTACTAAACAGGTGAAGGTACTTGTCTGCATCAATAGTAAACAGACATTTATCAGTTCACGTGAATTAACCAGACTGTAAAAGATGGTACTCAACAGAATCTTACTCAGATTAAATCACACGATGGAGAAGAGCTTATCATTTGAAGTACAAAATTAGAACAAATAACAGCATGAGAACGTGTTAGCAAATAAAATAAAAAAGAAAAGAAAAACGATGTCGAGTCCACCAGAGGTTTTGCTGTATTTAATAATCAAAATATATAAAATGTTGTATTAGGGTGTTGAAAATATTTATTAAAAATGTGTATTTAATTGAAGCAAAGACAATCAAATACAGAAGACTTACATATTTTTGACAGACAAAAAAGATTCGATTGAAGTTATAAAAGAGAGTAAAGTGGAAAATTCTGATACATTAGAAGTCTAGACACGCTTATGAAAGTCATGACACGCTTATGAAAAGTCATAGCATGCGTAAGAAAGTCATGACTGTTTTCATGAAAGTCATGACACGCTTGTGAAAGTAACGAGATATTATGAAAGCTATGACACCTTTATTAAAGTCATGACACCTTTATTAAAGTCATGATACCTTTATGAAAGTCATGAAACATGTTATGAAAGTCACACAGCAGGGAAAAGATGATGGGTGACATTCAGAACCCAAGCCTTGCACTCACATTTGGAAACGTCACGCACATGATTGAAATGTGTGGACTGTTGCCTTCCCAGATGTAGGGTCGTCACGATTCGCCAAATTCTTCTTGTGGTATAAGAGAGAACGACTGAAATGCAGGCCCTACAACAACAACAGCAAATGGAACATTATGTTTGTATATATACCGAAAATACGTCATGTGGCGAACCCTGATCTTGTTTAGTAATCATCTTCTAACTCACAGTGTGTCTACGACTTATTTATTTATCATTTATTTTACACGATGTGCTTCATATATATTTATATGTCCAGTTGCAGAATCTGCAGGATTGAAGAAATATGAAAATTCAACAATAAAAGTTATGTAAACTAAATGACCCCTGTCCACGCCTGGAGGTGTATCGGGTAAATGGTGCTAGCCCCATATTCCATAAACCAGCAGGTTGATGTGTAGATCTCACACCCACTGCCTTTACTTCCCAGAATAATTACTGGTCATCATGTTGGACTGAGTCGAAAGTTTGTTTTCCATTGCTTCCTTCAACAACTTATTATCTGATGCCAATGACATCTGGCGTTCATTGGCGTTTCGTCTTGTTATCATGTGTATCGTGTGGAAGAAGAGATACATCATCGCAGCCTAGAGAGACTGCTGCAGCAGGGAGTGACCGGAGGATCAAGCCGACAATCTGTACTCCGACCAGACGGACACATAATTAGACTGCAACTGGTACCAATAGTAATGAGACTCTTCGCTTACTGTTGAAGATGAGGACGGAGAACATATGGGAATAGTCCCTAGAGCTGTGATGTCAGTTACCTGGACTCTACTTAGCCTCAACTCTGGTGACGTCACCTGTAGACACATTCCTGTCCTGGAACTATTAGTTCAGAAAGCGCTGACGTTCTTCTCACATTGATTGCCAATTTTGGAAAGCCGTTATATTGACACAGTTTGTATTCAACCATCTGGGCTATACACTGGCATACATAATGTGTATTGTTTTTTTTTCTCCAGATGATTCATGATAGTTATTTATGTAGTAAAGTTTTTATATAATATTCAAGTTCAAAATTCCACTGTCTTTACACGGTTGTGTTATTTATATTGTTAATTATCTATGTTGTAGAAGTTTTCTATGATATTCATGATAGTTATCTCTGTAGTAGAAAGTTTATATGATATTCATGATAGTTATCTTTGTAGTAGAACGTTTCTATGATATTCATGTTAGTTATCTCTGTAGTAGAAAGTTTCTATGATATTCAAGTTCAACATTCCAACTTCTTTACATAGTTGTCTTATTGATATTGTCATGATCTCAAATTGTACCAGTAACATAACCCTGCAGCTGGTGCAAGAATGTTTACAGATTTTCATTGGTTGACTTCAATATTTGTTTCAAAGGCTCCCGGGGTGATTCCACTAGAAGATTCATCACGTCTGCTAAAGTGTGGCGGCAATTGTCTGCATCCACAGTAAACAGACATTTATCAGGTAACGTGAATTACCCAGATTCTAATAGATGACACAAAACTAGAATCACAGTGAAGTAGAGCTCATCAGATGAAATTGGGGCACAAAGAAGAGCTTATCAGTCTGAAGGAGAGAATCAGATGATGAAATCACCAGTTGAATAAGAGCTTATCCGTTGAGGGACAATATCATATCAAGTTACAGGATGAAATAATATTTTGAGCAAAAGAAATCGAATGCAAATGAAAACGTTCTGTATCAATAAACACTGTTGCTTCCTATAAATTGGCGCACTGAACATCGAAGTGAGGCATTGATATTATTTATATAAAGAATTATACTCATACTCACCACGTGACTTGTTAAATTGTGTCTGTGTTCATGTGTTCAACTCCACAGATCTCGGCCCTTGGTGTTCTGGTGCAAGTCATAGACTATCAAGAATGATGTCTCTCGATCTGTGTCTTCTACGGTTGATCTTTCCAGTCGTCACTGTGTTCTCCATTGTCTTTCCTCTCACTATATGACCAGAAAATACTGTTTGTCTCTTCCTTACAGTTCTGTATAGTGTTCCACTGTCAGTAGCCTCTTCCAGACAACCGTTATTGGTTGGCCTGCCATGCAAGTTATTCCCAACATTCGTCTCTGAAATCATGTCTCCGATGCCTCCAAGCTCGTCCTAATGTGTTTGTTCACATCCTATGATTCACATGTCATACAACAGAACACGTTTCGATATAAATATTCAGTGATTTCTTTTCTCAGTTTTATCCATTTCCTCAACTCACAATCAGTCAATGCTTCTGTGTGTCATGCTGGATTCCATGCGTGGTTGTTCAAACATGCAGCCTTGTAGCAATAAGTAAAGATTTGAGTTGTAAACACCTATAGGGATTTTAACTCTCAACCAAACAACTACATCTTCCATAACATCAACATCTTAACAACACATCCATATCTTCATCACAATCAACTTATCACACATACATACACGTATTAACCACACACTGACATCTTTACAAACATCAACATCTCAACAACACATTGACATCTTTCCAAACGTAAAAATCTCAACCACACATCGACATCTTCCCAAACATTAAAATATCAACCACACATCGACATCTTCCCCAAACAATGAACATCTCAACCACACAGCGACATCTTCCCCAACATCAACATCTCAACCGCACATGGACATCTTCTCAGTCACCCAGGTCATGTTGTAAGTCATCTACCATATCTAACATCGCCACATAGACTATGTTTCCACCGTGTTGTATAATCATGTGTATTCATGTCATTTATAAATAAATGTACTACTAAAATTAATACCATGTCAGTGTGTGCATGATTAATATTGTTGTTGTTTGATTTTACTGTCTTGTAAGTCAGGTTGATGTTAGATATGATTGAGCTACCGTAAGCCAGTAGACGATACTACATGCTTTCTGTTAAAGACTAAATGGCATGGCAGGGCAGATCTGACCCTAAACCTTGGTCGGCAACTGGTCTAGGATCGAAGCTCCGACAGGCGGGCAGTTAGAGCATTGCATTTTTATCCGGCAGCTTCGGCAACTTTTCTTGTTCCAGATGTATTGGTGTTACCTTTCCTCTGGAGTAACCTAGCGAGAGAGAGAGAGAGAGAGAGAGAGAGAGAGAGAGAGAGAGAGAGAGAGAGAGAGAGAGAGAGAGAGAGAGAGAGAGAGAGAGAGATCATGCTGTATAGGCAACACAAAGTATCTAAAATTCAGCACAGGCTTTGTGCTGTGGAAAATTTATTATACATGTTTTAAGCACAATTTAATAAACTATCGTCTGTAGAGACAGCAAGATGTCAGTAACAGCATTATTATTGCTTAATATTCAGTGAGAAAAATGTTGCTAATACCTTGGTCGAGCAAAGTAACAAACAACAACTGCCTGGAAGAGACTAATCTCATGTAACATGCTATTCCATATTTTTTTAAGTATTCTCATCTTTCACATCATTTGGAATGCCATTTGATTGCTTCATGTTTAATATGAACACATGTACATTACTGTAGAGTGAGTGAGAGAGTTAGTGAGTGTGAGTGAGAGAGAGAGTGGGTGTGTGTGTGTGCGTGCGTGCGTGCGTGTGTGTATGTGTGTGTAAGAAAAGAGAGAGAGAGAGAGAGAGTTGAATTGCATCACTATTTTTCTTACGTTACACAATGTATATGTACAATGTTTTCTCAATTCCTTTTACAATTTTTGTGAGAATGCTCACGACAATCATCAGTGTATGTATGTGTAAAGTGTGGGAGTTTGTTCATACTAGTTTAAGTAATTATGTGTAGCATCGTGTATATGTCTAGATGTGAGGAAGTGTGTGTGTGGAGGGAGTGTGTGTAGGGGATTGTGTGTGGGGTTTGGGGGATGGATGGGTGGGGGATGTGTATTTGGGGTATGTATATGCGTGAGTGATGTATGTGTGGATATGGAAATTGTGTGTGTGTGGGTTGGGGATGCAAGTGTGAGTGAGGGATGTATGGGTGGGTGGATGAAGGGATGTGTGGTGGGTGGGGGTTGTGTGGTGGGTGGCGGATGTGTGGTGGGTAGGGGATGTCTGTGGGTGGGGGATGCCAGTGTGAGTGAGGGATATGCCGGTAGGCGGGGGATGTATGGGTGGTTGGGAAGATGTGTGGGTGGCTGAACGGATGTGTGGTGGGTGGGGGATGTGTGTGGGTGAGGGATGTGGGTAGGGGTGTTTGGGTGGATGGTAGGAAGTGTGTGGGTGTTGGTGGGTGGGGGTTGTGTGGGCTGGTGGGTGGTTGTGTGGGCTGGTGGGTGGGGAATGCATTTGTGGGTGGGTGGGTGCGGGGTGTGCTGATTGTGGGGGATGTTTGTGTGGGTGGGGAATGTGTGGTTGGGGTGAGTGTTTGGCTTCGTTGTTGGGGGTGTGTGGATATGGGTTTGTGGGTGTGTGTTTGTGGCTGGGGATGGTTGTGTGGGTGGGGAAATGTGTGTGTGTGTGTGTGTGTGTGTGGAGGATGTGTGTTGACAGGGAAGGGTTGGTGACTGGGGTGTGTTTGGGTGGCTGGGGTGTGTATGACTGGGTGAGGGTGTATGTGGTAAGTGGGATGGGTGTGTGGGAGGGTGGGGGTGTGTGTGGGAGTGCGAGTGTATGGGGGATTGTGTGTGGGCGGATGGAGGGTGTGTGTGTATTGGTGGTTAATATGTGTGGGTGAGGTGTGTGTGGGTGGGTGGGGTTGTGTTTGGGTGGGGATGTGTGCGTGGGTGGGGGTGTGCATGGGTGGGGGTGTGTTTGGGTGGATGGGGGTTGTGTCTCATAACACGGTAATATGCACTGCTTAACTTTAGAACAGTCATTTGACAATGTATTTTCCTATGTGAATGTATCGTGCACTATTGATGAATGAAAGATGAGTGATTGGAAGGGCCGAATGTAATACGAGCCTGCGTGGCCAATGTGTAACCCTTTGAAAATAAAGTCGAATTGAATTGAATTGAATAATGAATGTATAGCATTATAAACAAATATAAGAAACAAACAATGACTGCTTGGAAGAGGCTAATGAAAGTATAGCATTATAAACTAATATAAGAAACACACAACGATTGCCTGGAAGTCGCTAATGGAAGTATAGCATTATAAACTAATATAGGAAACTAACAAACAACGTTCATTTCTCTCTTACACGTGTACATTGTGAACATTAACTAGACCCTTTAGGTAGGAGTGCCAGCTGTGGTGGCGCTGTGAAAGCAAGCTTGACCGTCGATCTGTTGGTCATGTCTTGTAATCCCCATTGAAGGGGGTATTGTAATATGACCTGATGTATATACTCCCAGGTCGACCCAGCTTAAAATATGCACACATAAATGATTTGGGAAGTATACGCGGCGGATGGAATATTGACCACATGACCTGTCGAGTGCCGATTGATCTATAACAGTATGGGGTTAATACCGTATACTCAATAAAGCGAAGTTTGGCAAAGATAAAACAGAAATTCAGGGACATTGGTTAATCTCCATGCAAACGATTGGCCATCAAAGCCAAGCTGCTGGAAGAAATATTTGCCAGGAAAATATTCCGTAAGTTTAATAGGCTAAGGGTCTTTCCATCTGCCAATTGAAAGTGCTGATAAAACCAAGAAACCTGGGTAAACGCAGCGGGTTTAGTCTTCGATGTGTACGACGGTTTCACTTGAGTATTGAAACGAGTGCCATTGCAATCGACATTTAAGAAGCGAACGATAGAGTATCATTCGAGTTTTCAGTGGGGCAGTTCTTGAACTTACTTCGCATGGGTCTGTTCCTCATACGGATCTCCGACGCCCTATTTCAGCGAACGATGTTTAAATATGAAGCTGAACTTTACAACCCACAAAATTTTACATCGCATTCTGTCGCCGGGGAGAGAACTGGGAGCGGTTTGACCCCCGCTGGTGACTTGCGGGATACTGAGTCGGCCGCTCAGAAAGCAATGGCAAACTACTGAGCGTAATCTTGCCAAGAAATCAACAGACAGCTGAAAGATGCTGCTGTTGACAGCGATGTCCTGTAAAGGATATGCAAAAAAAAAAAAAAAAGAATTCTATCGCCGAGTTCGCACTTTTTGCATGTTCTTTTCAACATTTAAAAAGTGAAAATCACGGATGACCAGATCACGGGTAGGGGTAAATAAATTGTCCTATTCTGAGTTATCTTTTTATGAAGGCTTTGAGACAGAATTCAACATCATCAGCAGATTGTCATCAGCATCGTCAGCCCTACAAAGTCAGTTGTGGCATGATTTTCGCTAAGTAACTGAATTGTTAACACTCCACAAACAACGTTAAACATTTGCTCGGAGATAACGGAGAGGACTCTTGTAATGAGGTACCTGGGAGTATGATTTCATCGAAGCCTTGCCTATACCGGACACACAGACCGCATAGATGAAGGCTAGGAAGGGTGTGACCGCGATGAGAGCAAATAAAAAAAAACCCGATGGTCATTAAGGCAGAAGAACATGCACTGATGTTTGCGGATTCTTCCGGGGGTGATGTCATCATGTTAATATATCAATTTTGTTGTTGTTGCGTATCCCTTACGGGACGTTGCAGTCAACACCAGTATTTTTCAGCTGCTGTTGATGTACTAGGCAAGTGTTACGTTCAGTAGTTTGCCATTGCTTTCTGAACGACCGGTTCCCATACCAGCACGTTATAACACAACGCGACACGGTCTGCTGCACAAATCGGTCGGAGCTGAGCTTCGAACGCCTGGTACCCGACTCACGAACCGCGTTCGCAAGCCTTTAGCCACGGAGCCGGCTAATATATCAATAAATAAATGTATTGTGCCGTATAGGGAACTCATGGGTCTTCACGATCAAGATTGAAGGGAGAACTGTTCAGGAAGGTAACTTATTGTTTGCCAATGACTACGAGCGGTTTAACCATGGAAGTCATAGCAGGTAACGAAAGCACCAGCGTGGCTGGAGTCACACATGTTCACCCATGTACACGTTCTCAGTGACTCCACGCGTGTGCTAATGGAAGATCGATAACGGCTGCTTTAGAAAGCAATGACTCCAAGACTGTCTAACATCTGTATAATTTGTGTGCTATGACACCCGAGTGTAAGAGCAAACGAGCGGGCTAGGCTGTTGTTGGGAGGACTGACGAGCAATGGACCAGTCTGACATCTCGAATGGCCTCAGAGAGATAGGACGAACAAACTCCCCAAGTGATGGTTGTGTCTCAACTTTGATTACACTGCAGAAAAATCGTATCAAACGGAGTGAAGAAGGATAAGAGCCATGCGGGAGTCAAAGAAGACTAGTCAAGTGACACAGAACTGGGGTCGCCAGTCGTTGCACTCTGATGGATATAGATAGCTGGGGTTCTGATCACTCATAGACTGACGATTATATATGCAATGCGACAGATATGTTGATTAACCAACCCAATAAATCTGGAAAACATAGTTCTTTACTGTAAGGAGTGAGGACTGATATAATGTACATGAATGTGAGATTTATGCCATGATGTTTGTTTTACTCCCTGGGCTCTCACGCTGATAGTTCAGGTCCCATCATGCTATTCATTTGCAAAGCCTTTTATTGCATCATATTTGCATCAAATTTGTTCATTATGCATCTAGAGTTTAGTCTTCACAGCTATGGTATCTTTTTATTTTATTAAAGGTTGGCGGTTCACCCAGAGGATAGAGTTATCACCCTTTGGCCCTCGCATTCCGCTGGTTTTGTTGTGAGCCCTTTATTCCCACTACGTGCCTTTTGGCCTATAGTGGTCCACAAAGGCCCACTGCCAGAGTTATTGGACGGTGAGTTAAGTCAGGCAGTTGGTGGCAGTCTCTTTACTTTAGCCAGACCAAACGCAGATAAATTTACACTTGATCTTAGCCAAAGGGCCGATATCTTCCATTGACTTAGTGACCAACATTACCTAAGTCATATTCATACCCCAACTCTTGAGAACTCCAAATATAACAGGATAACGGTTCTTTTCAACACAATATTTCTCTTCTTTTTATTCACATTGTACATTTACAAAGTCCTTTCACATGATTATAAATAGTTATTTCAAAGTTTGAGTAGATATCGTGGTGGTATTATATCTGATCATTGGTTCAGGAACAAAATGTTTGGTTTACTGCTGCTTTAAGTCGATCGTTTATTCGTTACATTATATTGTCTCCTCGAAAAGAAGTTTTGTTGAGATTATGTCACATTGTATACCAAAGTAAAATACCTTATATACACAACGGGAATACAATATATATGTTCTTAGAACCTATTAATAGGTTTCTGTGTAAACCCGGTATTTATTGGACAGGTTAGACACGTAATTTTTATAATTCAGTTCAACAATATGGCCGCTGTGTATTAGCAGGTCAAATGTGCATAACTAAAGACTTGATTGAGGAATAGTCAGTTTCTACGAAACGTTCTTTAACAATTTAATAGGGTAAGTAAAGTAATACACAACACGTTTCCTAATGACAGGGTGTACTTGGTATATGGTGTTAGTGGCATATGTTTGTTCAACCAGCCGGCACTATTTAGGCATGGCTGATGTAATCAATATCATGCCGGCCGCGTTTACACTGCAGTGTAAGGACATTTTCTGGTGCCCTAAAGGACTGGGTGGAGCTGGGATCCCTGGTCAATAGAAACATACAAATGTAGGCCTTTGATGGGGATTCGAACAATTGGTTGGTATGCAAGCATGCTAGTCCCTTTGCTGGGATAGCTTCTGGAATACTGTGTTTGAATACAACAATGTGTCTACCGGCTGGCAGCGTCAACATATTGAAGTCTACGAATGGGGGTTGAAAACAGGATAATTTCTTACTGGCTGAAAGTGCTCAAACATTAGTGTCTACAAATGCTGGATGATAACTAGACTACTGTGTAAAATGTTTACATAAAACTTGGCTACATTACATATAACACATAGCCAACGCTAAGAAAAAATGGATGATTGAAGAAATCTTAAAAGTTGATGGGGAAAAAAAAGAGTAAAAATGACAAACAAGAATATACTAAGATTAATAAGGAAATAAGACATAAACATGTGAAGGCATGAGACTATTGGTTAAACGAACAGTCCAAGACAATTGAATTAAATTATAATAAAGATACACAAATTATGCACAGGCAAATCAGTGAGCTCACGGGAAGAAAAGTAAGAATAAATACATGGTATTTAAAATAAAGAACAGGAAAAATATTATTGGAGGAAAGTACTATAATGAAGAGGTGGAATGAGCATATAAGAGAATTATATGATGAAGAAAGGGAAGACGTAACAGAAGAAAGTAACTTAGAAGTCGCTTACGCTATCAAACACATGAAGCAAGGAAAAACAGCTGGGCCATATAGAATCACAACAGAAGAATTAGACGTACTGGAGAATTTGGAGTAGATTTATCAACCAAACTGTGGAATAATATTTACGGTAGTGGATATTACCGAGTGATACGCTGAAATCTTTTTTTTTTTTTTAAATATACCAAAAAGACCAAGAGCAATTGAATGCGAAGATTTTCGTACATTTAACCTCATAAACCATATCACCAAGCTTCTACTCTGAATTATAATGAGAAGAACAAGAAATAAAATAAAAATGGAAATTGGTGAAGAACAGTATGGTTTTGTGGAAGGAAAGGGTACAAACAATGCAATATGTATATTACAGACACTAAAATAAAGACAAATAGAGACACAGAAAGACATATATTTGTGCTTCATAGATTATATCAACGCATTTGATAAAGTAAAACATGATGAACTGATTAACATGCTTGAAGATATTAACATTGATGGGAAAGATCTTGGAATAATAAAGACTATTTACTGGAACCAAGTAGCAGCAAGTACAATGGAAAATAAAGAGGTCAGTTATGAACAAATACAGCTAGGACAATGGCAGGGATGTTTCTTGTCATCGGATCTCTGTTCCCTCTATAGCGAAGTAATAATGAGAGAGATCAAACAGAAGCCAGGAATACTAATTGGAGGTTATAATATAAACAATCTACGCTTTGCAGATAATACATGAAATGCAAAAGATCTGCGACAATTGTTGGATATTGTAGTAACAGAGAGTGCAATGAAAGGACTAGCCTTAAATATAAGTAGAACGGCTGCGTGGTCTCAAGGTATGGTGTCCGCCTCGAGTGCTCGAGGTCCCGGGTTCAGTCCCCGGTAAGGACCGGCATTTTTTTTTTACACATGGACTTCTTGTAATAAAATTTCCCCTGGTCTCTGGGTAGTGAGATCGGACGCCAGTCTGTATTGTTGCGCACGTAAAAAATCCCTTGGCAGTTGGAAATCGAAAAAGAGTAGCCTAATGGCGCTGTCCGGGAAAAATTTTGAGTTAAAAATCTACCAAAAGTATTTCAGGATCCTCGCCGGTGCTACGGAGTTCGTGCACTGAGCTGAGTTTCTCCAGACTCAGGTTTGAGTTAGGAGGAGAACGGAGCACTTATGGGTTACACGTAGAACAGTAACAATTAATATATTAAAGAAAAAGTGACACCACAACGTGAAACGGAAATAGAAGGGACAACTCTTCAACAAGTGGATAATTTTACATACATAGGAGCAATTATAACATCAGACGGAAGATGCACAATAGAGATTAAAAACAAAATAGGGCAAGCAAAGGCTGCATTTCAGTAAATGAAATGTATCTTATGCACCAAGTCACTATCATTGAATGCAAGAAAGAAAGTGCTGACATGCTATATAGATCCTGGTTTGCTGACAATCAATCAATCTTGTGCCATGCCGCAAAGCGTTGCGGTAATGACTCGCCATTTCACTCGATCACCAGAGTCATGGATCAGCTCAGTGGTCCTGCTTCGACCATGCCATGTGGTCAAGCCATCCAGGTATTTACTTCTCGGTCTTCCCCTTGGTCTGTTCCCTTCGATCTTGCCAGTTGTCACTAAGTTCTCCAATCCATTTCTTCTCATAACATGTCCAAAAAATGTTGACTGTCTACGTCTAATTTCTCTAATCAATTTACGATTTTCATTTGTCTCCTGTAGTACTTGGTCATTGGTTTTTCTGTCTGTCCATGGTATTCTTTGCATTTTCCTCAGAAACCACATTTCTGCAGCCATCAGATGTTTTTTCAGCTTGACTGCTCATTGTCCAAGTTTCACATCCATACATAAGAACAGGCTCTATGTAGCACCTCAACACTCTTTTTCTCGTTTCAATTGACATCTTTTTATTGGTCAGTATGTTTTTCATCTTGCTAAAGGCTACTTTCGCCATGGCAATTCTTGTTCTAATCTCTACAAGGCATCTCCCATCAGATGTTATGACTGTTCCGAGATAATTGTACCGATTCACTTGTTGAAGAATATTCCCATTTACTTGTATAATACATTGTGGTATTTCGTTCTTCCCAGTGACGACCATAACCTGTGTCTGTTTACAATTTAATTCTAATCCCAGTTGTTCACTGTGTGCAACAACCGCGTCTACTAATTGTTGCAGATCCCGTGCATTGTCTGCAATCAATACTGTATCAACCGCACATCTAATGTTATTGTTGTTTCGTCCTCCAATTCTGATTCCATATCTTCTACATTTCTGAAAATATTTTCACTGTATAGGGAGAAAAGATCTGGAGACATTACACATCCCTGCCTAACACCTCTCTTAATAGGCTGATATTGTCCTACTTCATTATCAATCCTTATGGCAGCTTGTTGTTTACAATATATATTTTTTATAAGTCTAATGTCTTTCCCATCAATGTGTAGGTCTGCTACCATGTTGACATGTCTTACTTTATCAAAAGCCTTTGTATAGTCAATAAAGCAAAGATGTATATCTTTGTTTACTTCTATAGAACTTTCAATAACTGAACGCAGCATATACACAGCATTTACTGTACCCTTTCCTTCTACAAACCCACATTGTTCTTCCCCTATTTCAGGTTGTATTTTCTTCCTCACTCTTTGCATGATAATTCGTAGCAAAATCTTTGTGATGTGACTCATTATACTAATTGTTCTATGTTTATCACATTTCAAGGCTCCTGATTTCTTTGGGATTGCAATAAATGCAGAATTACATAATTCAGAAGGTATATCTCCGGTAGCATATAATGTGTTCAGCAGTCTGGTGACTTGAACTAATGCATATTCTTCTAAAGCTTTAATCATTTCTGTTGTGATGTTCTCTGAACCGGGGGCCTTGCCAGCTTTCATGTATGTAAGAACATTTCGAACCTCCATCTTCAGAATTGACGGTCCTTCATTATTAAATCGAATATCATACTGTTCATCTCTTTTATCATCATAAAGGTTTTTCACATAATCTGACCATACATGTATAATCTGATATTTTTCTATTATGGTTTTGCCATCTTTAGTTTTTAGATAGCCTTCTAATGTACTTGTTTTTTTTGGTTTTTTTAAAAGTAATTTCCTGAATTCTTTTGTGCACTAATTTGGTATTTTGACTCATCTCATCTCATCTCATCATGTTCCTCTTGTACCTTGCGGTGTCGAGGTGAAGTATAAACTTCGTGAGAGTGCCCGGTTATGGGCTTCGTATATCGACATTCCCATGGATTCTGTTATTCCCTCCGTCCAGCGTTTACGTGGTCGGCCTCTTCCTCTGTTTCCATCTGGTCTGTACGTCATTGCCTGTTGTGGCATGCTGTTGACTGGTAGCCTACTTGCATGGCCAAACCATTTGACTTGCTGCTTTCTAATAAAATCTAGAGCAGCTTTAACCCCCACTTTAGTCCTGATTTCTTCATTTCTGATCTTATCTCTTCTTGATACGTTGAGTATTCTTCTCAGGAACCTCATTTCTGTTGTTGTGATTTTTCTTTTCTCTTTTTCTGTCATTGTCCAGGTTTGGCATTGGTAGCACAGAGTTGGTAGGAAGATTGTGTTGTAAAGTGCTTTCTTAGTAGTTATTGATACATGTTTGTTCTTTAGTATTGGTGCCATTTGTCCAATGAGTTGATTTGCCTTATTGCACCTATTTTCGATCTCGTCTTCTGATCTGCCATTTGATGATATTATACTTCCTAGGTACTTGAAGCTCTTTACTTGTTTCAAGGGATGTTCGTTTAGGTGAATTGTTGCTGTTTGTTCTTCTTTAGTTATAGTCATTACCTCTGTTTTGCTTGTGCTAATTTTCATGTTATGTTCCCTACACATTTCGTTTAGACTATTCATGTGGTCTTGTAATTCAGCTTCTGATTTTGCTATTAGTGCTTGGTCGTCCGCAAACAGGAGTTCTCTAATGGTTAGATTTGCAGATGGTTCTTCTTCTGTGTTCTCGTCATGCGGTATTCTTGCTGTCTCTGCTTGGCTGGTTTCTTTACATATGTTGTCTATATATGTTATGAACAAGAGAGGGGACAGGACACAACCTTGTCGTACTCCAGATCTTATGGTGAAGGGTTCTGAGTGTCCTCCAGTTGCTCTCACTATGCATTCACTGTTGTCGTATAAACTTCTACATAGGTTTGTTAGATGTATTTTGACTGTTGTGTTATTTTTCAATTTAAAAGCAATTTTTCTCAAGCCATGCTTCTCTTGCCTCCTTACATAATATTCTAACTTGTCTGTGAATTTCTTCATAGTTGGCAGAATTATTTTTGTTGAGTCTTGCTTTTATTAGTTGCAACATTTCTTCAGTCATCCATTTCTTACGACCCACCTTCTTTAATTTTAGAATAGTTGCCTCTGCAACCAAACTGACTGAATTCTTCAACATTTCCCATTGATCATCCACATCCTGGAATAGGATCTCTAGATCAGACAATATATCAAATCTGTTGTGTACTTCTATGTTGAATTTGTTTTGTATTTCCATGTCGTTACTCAATGTACACAAATCATATTTATTGTTTCCTGTTTTATACTTGACTTTCTTTAACTTTATCCTCAGTTCCTGTAAGTAATCTGTGGTCACTATAACAATTAACACTGGGAACTGTTTTTGCTAGTGTTAATGCGTTTCTAAATCTTCTGCTAATCAGAATGTAGTCAATCTGGTTTCTAATCCTGCTATCAGGACTCCTCCATGTCCATAATCTTCTAGGGTGTTGATTAAACCAGGTGTTTCCTACAATCATTTCCTGCTCTTTTTCCCACTCTACTAGTCTGTATCCTCTTTCATTTCTCTCTCCTAAACCATAGTTTCCTACTGTGTATTTATCACCTTGATTTCCTACGTTTTCATTGAAGTACCCTAATATGATGTTTATTTCTGAATTTTTACATTTCTTTAAGGCAGACTCTATGTCATTGTAAAATTCTTCTACACTATCTTCACTGGATTCTCCTGTTGGGGCATATACTTGAATAATATTTATGCTAAAAGGTCTGCCACTTAATTTAACTAGTAGAACTCTGACACGGTTTGCTTTATGGCAGTGAATCCTGGAATGTAAATGAACAAATTAGGAAGAGATTGGAAGCCACAGACAT
The DNA here is from genome assembly GCA_014155875.1 of Cepaea nemoralis. Taxonomy (NCBI): domain Eukaryota; kingdom Metazoa; phylum Mollusca; class Gastropoda; order Stylommatophora; family Helicidae; genus Cepaea; species Cepaea nemoralis. Next base: position 3,636 of record JACEFZ010011835.1, on the reverse strand, counting down.
GTGGTTCCTGAACAAATGTTGCGAATTCCTTGGACTACCAGAGTAAGTAACAACGGTTGCCTGAAAGAGGCTAATGAAACTAGAACATTAATTGTATTCAACAATACGTATCCCACAAACAGCTTTCTTTGGTCATGTGATGAACAAGGAGGCATTGTAGAATATCGTGACGAATGGAAAGATCATGGGGAAGAGAGGCAGATGCCGACCAAGAGAAATGACACTGGATGGATTGGGAAGGTGGCATGGAAGAATATCATCAGCAGAGTTGATAAAGAACATCAAAGACTGCGATCTGTGGAGAGGTATGAATGCCTACTCCTGCTGGCAAAGAACTTGATGTTAAGAAGAGACCGTCTAGCCTTCTGTAACTGTATTCTGATATCTTTATATTTTCCACCCTTTTTGATTACATCACTACCAAAATACATGTATAATTCCGTCTCTTGAGGGGAGGTTTCATCAAGGAAATTAGTGATTCTCTCACACCATTTTAGTCCTTCTATTCTGTGTAGTCACTTATTAATGAATGTTTGTAGTTTATGATTGTCGTTATCATTGTCTATAATTCAAACACATAACAGCAGCACTAATTTAACTTTAGAGTTAAACTTTATAAATTTGACACTAGGGTTAATTTCTTGTGACCTCCACAAATCTCCTTCTACTGCCGACGCTCTTCTTGCCTTTTGTCTTCTCCTTTTAATATCTGTTCCTCCATATTTACCTACATTGTTATCTAAATCAATGTTTGATTTAAATGAAGCTGAGTTAAACCAGAATCGGCATAAGATATATTTCCATACACGCTCCGTCCTCATCTTCAACTGCCACTGACGAGTCTCCATACATGTAATACTAGCTGTTGATTATATGGCCTTTGCTTTGAGTACTAAAGTGTCTTAAATGTACTCCATGTCGCAATATTCTCTCCAAATTAGGATGATTTATCTATCCTCCCATATATATATGATCCCACAGTGCTCCGATCAGATTTTCCCTATCATTGACGGCACCTTACCAATAGATACAGACCATCCTCACCAATAGATACAGATCCCACCCCACCAATAGATACAGACCCCACCCCACCAATAGATACAGACCCAACCCCACCAATAGATACAGACGCATCCTAACCAATAGATACAGACTTAGACCCACCAATAGATACAGACCTAGACCCACCAATAGATACAGACTCCATCACACCAATAGATACAGACCCAGCCAAACCAATAGATACACACCTAGCTTGTCTGCCCACCTGCTGGTTTCCCAATACACCACCATACCCTGGGAATAAAGATCCATAGGTTGGTCCCAAGCTTTGACTGTTTAATTGAAGCAAGCCCCTGCACGAAGCATGCCTGTCTGACATAAAGCCTCACCAAAGTACATTCGTTTATCGTTATTGTGATTTATTCTCCCTATCAATGGGGTGTAGTACCCTTGCGCTGAAACTTCTAGTGCACTGACGGCTGTGTAACAGGTACACCCCCTACCGGTCCTTTGACCTTCAACATTGACTTCTTGTTCAGAAAACAGTTCCAAACAACTGAACGTAATATTGCCTAGACATTAAACCTGGGGTTGATCGCAATTTTCTGCAAAGAAAGAGCAACATAAAAATTAAAAAAAACAAAATAAAAACAATCTGTCATATGTCTGTCCCGTATTGTTGGACCTAACTGTTGCATCGTCCCCTCAAGTGTGTTTAGTCATCGCACTCGCGTGACCTTTTTACCACATTGACTAGTTAGAACATCCTGTTCAGATTTTCTAGAAAGGCCGAACAAGTACTAGCCGACTGCCTCGTTCTGGATCAGTAAGATGATGCAATCCCAGCACCACAGGTTTGTCAGTTGTTGCAATTGATCACGCCACGTTGATTACATTTATCCTCAATTTAACCGCTTCCATTATCTTCAGTTAAGCAGGATGGATTTTTTAATCAAATATCGACGTGGTGTAGCTGTCGTGTAATCATCATATGAAGATTGAATGGTCTTAGACCTGAGATAGTCAAGGTAAGTGTTCTACATCTTACTTAAATTATTGTGTCCTGATATTTATTTTAAGAGTAACAGTAGTAGTAGCAGCAGCAGCAGCAGCAGCGGTAGTAGTAGTAGTAGTAGTAGTAGTGATAGTAGTAGTAGTAGTAGTAGTAGTAGAAGTAGTAGTAATAGTAGTAATAGTAGTAGTAGTTACAGTAGTAGTAGAAGCAGTAGTATTAGCAGTGATATTAGTAGCTGTGGATGTAGTATTAGTGTTAGTGTTAGTGGCAATAGTAGTTGCAATAGTAGTTGTAATAGTGGTAGTATAGTAGTAGTAGTAGTAGTAGTAGTAGTAGTAGTAGTAGTAATATAGTAGTAGTAGTAGTAGTATAGTAGTAGTAGTAGTAGTAGTAGTATAGTAGTAGTATTATAGTAGTAGTAGTATAGTAGTAGTAGTAATAGTAGTAGTATAGTAGTAGTAGTAGAAGTAGTATAGTAGTAGTAGTAGTATAGTAGTAGTAGTAGTAGTAGTAGTAGTATAGTAGTAGTTAGTAGTAGTAGTAAAAGTAGTAGAGAAAAATTTAGTAGTAGTAGTAGTAAAAAAATTTTAGTAGTAGAGTAGTGGGGGAAAAGTAGTAGTAAAAGTATATAGTAGTAGTGTATGATAGTAATTAGTGGGTAGTTGGGGAAAGTAGTATAGTAGTAGTAAAATTTAGTAGTGTAGTGTTAGTAGTAGTAGATATAGTATAGTATAAGTAGGAGTAGGGGGGGGAAATAGGTTTAAAGGGGAAGTAGTAGAAATTATAGTAGAAAAGGGTATAGTAGTAGTAGTAAAAATTAGTAGTAAAGTATAGAAATTAGTAGTATAGTTATTTAATGTAGTAGTAGTATAGTAGTAGAGTTATTAGTAGTAGTAGTGTAGTATATTAGTGTAGTTATATAGTAGTAGTATATATGTGTATAGTAGTAGTATTAAAAAAAGTAGTAAGTAGTAGTAGTATAGTAGTAGTATAGTTTTAGTAAGTAGTATTAGTAGTAGTAGTAGTAGTAGTAGAGTAGTAGTAGTAGTAGTTTTTTTAGGGGGGGGGTAGTGTAGTATGGGGTTGGGAAAATTTAGTAGTAGTAAGTAGTATTTAGAGTAGTAGTAAGTATTAGTATTTAAGTGTAGAAATAGTAGTATAGTAGTTAGTAGTAGAAATTTAGTAGAAATTTTAGTATAGTATAGTAGAAATTAGTAGAAAAAGGGGGTATAGTAAGTAGTAGTATTTTTTAGTGTAGAAAAGGTTAGTTGTAGAGTAGTAGTAGTATAGTATAGAGTAATTTTAAAAGTAGTAGTTAGTAGTTAGTAGTAGTAGTAGTAGTAGTAAGTAGAAAGTTAAATTAAAAAAGTAGTAGGGTAGTAGTAGGGTAGTAGTAGTAGTAGTAGTATAGTAGTGGGGGGTTTTTTAGTAGAAAAAAAAAGGGGGGTATTAGTAGTAGTATATAGTAGTATATAGTATAGTAGTAGTAGTAAGTAGTAGTATTAGTAGTAGTAGTAGTAGAAAAGGAAATTTAGTAGAATAGTAGTAGTTAGTAAGTAGTAAGTAGGGGTAGTTAGTAGTAGTGGGGTTGGGAAAATTAGGTAGTATGGGTAGTAGTA
>JACEFZ010011834.1:0-24139 GCA_014155875.1 Cepaea nemoralis | reverse complement strand
ATGGTATTCTTTGCATTCTAGAAACCACATTTCCACAGACATTAGATGTTTTTCAGTTTGTCTGCTCATTGTCCACGCTTCACATCCATACAAAAGTGCAGGTTCTATGTAGCACTTCTACACTCTTTTTCTCCTTGCAAATGGCATCTTTTTATTGGTCAGTATGTTTTCCATCTTGCCACAGGCTTACTTCGCCATGGCGATTCTTGTTCTAATCTCTTCAAGCCATCTCTCATCAGATATTATGACTGTTCTGAGATAATTGTACCGATTCACTTGTTTAGGAATATTCCCATTTACTTGTGTATTGCATTGTATTCCTTCTTCCTAGTGACGACCATAATCTGTGTCTTCTTTCTTCTTACAATTTAAATCTGACCCTAGTTGTTAATTGTTTTATATATATATATACTAGCTGCCCGGCCCGGCTTCGCCCAGGCTCTGGTGGGATCTATGTATGTATGTATGTATGTATGTATGTATGTATGTATGTATGTATGTATGTATGTATGTATGTATGTATGTATGTATGTGTGTGTGTGTGTGTGTGTGTGTGTATGTATGTGTGTGTGTCTCTGTCTGTCTGTCTGTCTGTCTGCCTGCCTGCTTGTCTGTCTGTCTGTCTGACCCGGCTTCGCCCAGCACCTGGCGGGGATCTATCTATCTATCTATCTGTCTGTCTGTCTGACCTGGCCCGGCTTCGCTCAGTCCCTGGCGGGGATCTATCTATCTGTCTGTCTGTCTGCTTGTCTGTCTGTCTGTCTGACCCGGCCCGGCTTCGCCCAGCCGCTGGCGGTCTAAAATAAATCCATTATTTGTAATGAACACTGGTTTTAAAAACATAAAAAGATGTGTTAGAAAATTTTCACTATTTAAATAGATGCATTACTTTTATGATAATTATGAAAATGCCTTAAAGGTTGTATCATTATTTATTATAACTCATATGCCTGTAAATAACTATAGACAAAGAGTGTATAAATCTTTGGGAGGAAAAAACCCCGCATTTTAACAGTATTTTAACAGGCGTGCTGCGTGTAAGGTATGCATAAAGTATGAACAACACACACAAAATTAACTTAAGAATGTCCTTCCAGACACCATGTGCTCTCTTTCACTAAAATAGAAAATTAGATTTTTAACTAACTATTGCATTTCATCTGAATATGATAAAGGGCACACACACACAAACAAATATTGTCTACATATATAGTAGAGGATATTGAAATATGGTACATGGCCAAAAGAAAAAGGGCAACCTGAAAACTGAAACTACTAAACGTAAATACTGGGTACTTCAAAGGATAGGCTTCTTCTTTTTTTAGACAAAAAAACAAAAAACAACCTGCATTTCAACAGGCGTGCTGCGTGTAAGGTATGCATAAGGTATGCACACCCACAACATTGAATGAAAAATGTGATGCTGACACACACGCGGCCAACTTTTTTTAAAAACAAAAACAAAATCGAGAATATACCCATTTAATTGTGTACTGACCTTTTCTCTGCCAAGAAAATGCTTGTTCAAAAACAAATGCTTCGATTACTTCAAAAGTTCCACTCCGAAAAAAAGTACAGAAATAAAATTTGACGTATCTAATATAAATCCATTATTTTTAATGAACACTGATTTTAAAAACATAAAAAGATGTGTTAGAAAATTTTCACTATTTAAATAGATGCATTACTTTTATGATAATTATTATTAAAATGCCTTAAAGATTATATCACTATATATTATAACTCATATGCCTGTAAATAACTATAGAAAAGAGTTTATAAATCTGTGAAAACAATGCAACAATCTATACATAAAATAATAGTGATGTTATTAAAAGTTATGACCCTTGAAATAGCTTTTCTTATGTTAAGTCCCCTTGAATATAGCTGCCCAAATATTAACTGCCCGGCCCGGCTTTGCCCAGGCTCTGGCGGGGATCTATCTGTCTATCTATGTATCTATGTATCAATCTATCTATCTATCTATCTATCTATCTATGTGGAGCATCTCATTTAATTCATCGTCAATCAACTCATTTAAACTCAGGGGACGTAACTTAAGATATAACAATTATACTAAAAGTTATATCCCTTTTTGTCATATATATTTATATTTTCTTATGTTCAGTCATGTAATTACAAAATTAAATTTTAGGAAGGTAATAGCTGATAGCTGATAGATAAAACTATCACGGTTGGTTGCACAGGAATGAAAGGAAAACGTGTAGAAAATTTCATCTCAATCAGTTGGACCGTTCGCGAACGCATGAAGGACGGACATACATACATACATACACACAAAGATTTATATATATATATATATATATATATATATATATATATATATATATATATATATATATATATATATATATGCAGCCAACACGAGCTCTACATAACAAACACATTCTATAAACATGAAGACTCACAAGTATACACCTGGTATAAATATAACGATCTAGATACTAAAAGCCAAATTGATTTTATATTAACAAGAAACGACAGAAAGAGAAATATATTAGATGCAAGGGCAGTGCCAAATTTCAGTATAAACACAGATCATAAAGCAGTCGTTGCCACAATAAGAGCCATCAGAAGAAGAAAGCAAAGAGCAAGATAATACATGCCATGCGAATCAGTAAAATTAAAAATTCTTAAAGACGAGGCAGTAAGGGAAAATTATGAGAAATAACTAACTGAAATCTTTGTAAAATTACCCATAGAAAGAAAGACAGTGGAAGAAGAATGAGAGATTTTCAAATCAAGCATTTTAAATACTGCAAAAATGACATGTGGAACCACACAAAAATGCAAAACATGGATAAAGAAAATGACAAGTTGGTGGAATGCAGATGTAAAGAAAGCGGTAAAAGACAAAAAGGAAAAATATAAAAAGTGGTTGAAGAACAAACAGGACTGTGATTACAAAGAATATAGAATAGCGAGAAGACATGCGAGTAGAATAGTAAAGAGGGAAAAACAAAAAGACTAGGAAGAGTTTGGAGAAACCCAAAATAAAAACTACAAGGAGGCAACTAGAAACTTCTACAAAAAGATAAGTGCATTGCGAACCAGAGGAGAACCATTTGACCCAACTGAAATAATTAACAGCAAAAATGGAGAACCAATAAGTGAACAAAAACAAATCTTTAAGATGGAAGCAGTATTTCTCAAAATCCCAACTTCTCAACATCCCATTAGATATCACAAGAAATCAAGAAACCTACACAGATGCCTCCGAAGAACTAGAAACAGACATATTAAAAGAAGAAATTATAGAAGCCATCAGATTAGCCCTATTGAACAAATCACTGGGACAAGATGAAATACCAAATGAACTAATTATACAAGCAAGAGAAGTAGGAACAGATTGGCTACATAGACTATTCACCCATGTTTGGGTAGAACAACAGACACCACAAGACTGGGGAAATGCCATAATTATGCCAATTTGGAAAAACAAAGGCAGCAAAAGAGATTGCAGACAATACAGAGGCATTACACTGTTGAGTCATACTGGGAAAATATTTTGCAAAATTATTGAGAAAAGATTATGATTGATTGATTTAGGAACTGATATTACAGCATTCGGGACATTCCCATAAGCACTCCGCCCCCATCCTCAGCAGCCAGCGAAGAGTTCTAACACCAATAGTACCAGTAGCAATCTGATTATATGTTCATCTTGCCTTTCCTCTGAGCGTCGAGCGTTGGCCAGATCTCCTCAGCACTCCTTGCTGTCTCATTCTTGCCTGATCATGGTGATCCATTTGTTCCTCCGAGGTGTACACATGCTCCCACAAGGCTGCAACCACGTCCGCCTTGTCATGCATCAATACTCCACCAAATTTTGCAGAGCCAGCCAATCTGTCCGCCTGTTCATTCCCCAGCACACTGGCATGCGCCAGAGAAAAGATCCAGGCGATGCTTGCCACCCGTGACCTCCGAAGCGAAGCAAGCCACTCTGCACGAAACTTGCCTGTCCTCACCTTCCTCAGCATGCTTTCTGAGTCAATTACAATCACGATGTGTGTGTGTATCGTATTCTCCATCCAGCAGAAAGCTGCACTGACCACCTCCACCTCCATTCTTAAGCTAGATGTTGTGGTATCATATGCCAGGCTCTCCTGCACCAAACATTGACCTTTTGCTTTTGCTAAGAACTCCCAGGCACTTCTCCTACCTCTCAACGCCGACCCATCTGTGTAGATAATCACATCACCCGAGCGAGCATTATCTTGAATTAGTTGCTGAATTTCCACTTCCGTGGCCCCTGCTGGCCACTCCCTGCACTCCCGGCTCAATGTGATTATAACTCTGCACAAGTCTGACTGCTCGGCTGGCACTCTGACCCACTCCTCTCCTCTCCTCCAATGGGCACACCTGTCTGATCGTATCCTCCACCTGAGCCACCCATGATTTCCCTCTTATCAGTCTCTGACCCTTAATCTTCGTCCAGCGCCTCATGCAACGGCTGATCTGTGTCTGCAGCTACTCTGAGGTATGCCTTCGCCTGCATCACATTGAGCCTACCAGCAACAGTCGGCAGACCAAGGATGTAACGCATACACACTTCTGGGGTGTCTCTGTTGCATCCCAGAATGACCCGCATAGCTTCATTCTGTATGCGCTCTAATTTCACCAGCTGACTCTTTGAGACAGTGAGCAGTCCTAGTCCATAATCAATCACTGAGAGGATCAAGTGCTGGTATAGTGTGAAGAGCATTCTCTGCTCTTGTGTCCAATTGCAGCCATAGTTTTAAGTGCATTGAGTCCCTATTGAGATCTTGTCACAACTGTCTCCACATGGTCCTTGAAGGACAGGCTCCTGTCAAATGTGATTACCAGATACTTCAGTTTGTTCTCTCTGTTGACGCTTCCTACCATCTATCACGAAGCTTGTGACATCAGCTCTCACAATCCTGTTGTCCAGAGAGCACCACAAAACAGCCACCTTTTCCGGGTGGATGACAGCACTAATTTCAGTGCACCAGTCAATCACTTTGTCTACTGTCGCCTGTAGCTCCTAGGCGTTTTGCTCCCTATCTCTCCCCTGCCTACATCCAAGAATATCATCTGCAAATGTTAGTATCCTTCAAACCCCTGGTGCTTCTAGGTTTGCAATCTTGCTTGTATACACGTTAAAGAGCACCGGTGAGATTGCAGATCCCTGTGGCAGTCCCGGGGATAAAATATGTGGCTCTGAGATCTATGCACCCAGATGGAGAGCAACCCGATGAGAATGCAGGACGCTGCTATCCAGTTGACTAACCAGGGATTGACCCCCTTCTCCATCAGTGCGGTCATCAAAATATCATATCGAACTCTATTGTACGCATCCTCAAGATCAGGAGCTGCTGCCATAATTTCTTGTCTACTCTGGAACCCCTAATAAATGTCAAAGGCAAAAGTGGCTGCATTTGACCAGGTATCTTTTCCTGGCCTGTAGCTCCCCAGGCCTCTTGGAAGAAGCTTCCCCCTTTCCAAAAACTCTTGCAGCTTGACAGCTACTATCTTCTCTAGAACCTTCCCAAATGAATTTTATTTTTGAAGGGTGATGATCCTAAAGCCTCTAAACATTGAAAGATCCTTGAATGGTTTTGGAAGAGGGATGAGATAGCTGTGCACCCAGTCCTGCGGTACTGATGCTGTCCTAATGCTCTAGTTAAAGCAGTCGGTCATCTCCTTCAGGTCTGCATCGCTCAAAACCTTCATGTGGCCATACCTAACCCCATCGGGCCCTGGTGTCGTGTCTTTTGCCTTTTAAAAATATACTTAACATCTTCAACCCATATGATGTCTTCATAATGCATATTCTTCATGGTGCCAGATAACTCCTCTCTAACTGCATCCGTGGTGTCCGCATCATTATGATTGGTCTGCTCTAAAAATCTCTGGAGAAACGCCTCCCCTTTCTCTTTGTCTGTTGTCATGCGTACACCATCCTCTTGATAAATTGTTCCCACTGTCATAGGCCGATCTTTTCTTTGCATTTATCTGTACAGTTTCCAGAATTTTCGCAGTGTTTTATCACCTTCAGTCTCCTTCATGAAACATTCCCATCTTTGCATTTTTGGCCTCTGCAGCACAGTGCTTGAAAACCTCCACCTTGCCTTTCTTGACATTTTCCTCGTGTCCATTTCCTCTCGTGAGCTTCGGGGTGTCTGTCGCACTTTCCTTAGCTGCTTCACTGCACCTTTCTTTGCTTTCCAAGCATGGTCTACTTCTGGGGTCCACCATGGGGGCTGTAAAAAGGAGTTTTATCATTCCTGTTGCAAGCCCCCTGTCTGAGGCGTCCAAGAAGGCTATTGGTCCACTCATACCGGAAGGTCTTGCATGCTCTCCCATCCTTAACTTTCCTTGATTAATAGATCAGGACTGAGCATGGCATTACTCCCATGGTAATTCAAAACAGTCCACTTTACATCAAGGACTGATGACTGGGAGACAAGTGCCAAGTCAATAGCTGTGTCTGGAGTACGACAAGGTTGTGTCCTGTCCCCTCTCTTGTTTATAACATATATATACAACATATGTAAAGAAACCAGCCAAACAGAGACCGCAAGAATACCGCATGACGAGAACACAGAAGAAGAACCATCTGCAAATCTAACCATTAAAGAACTCCTGTTTGCGGACGACCTGGTACTAATAGCAAAATCAAGAGCTGAATTACAAGACCACATGAATAGTCTAAACAAAATGTGTAGGGAACATAACATGAAAATTAGCACAAGCAAAACAGAGGTACCAAAGAAGAAAAAACAACTATTCACCTAAACGAACATCCCTTGAAACAAGTAAAGAGTTTCAAGTACCTAGGAAGTATAATATCATCAAGTGGCAGATCAGAAGACGAGATCGAAAATAGGTGCAATAAGGCAAACCAACTCATTGGACAAATGGCATTAATACTAAAGAACAAACATGTATCAGTAACTAATAAGAAAGCACTTTACAACACAATCTTCCTACCAACTCTATGCTACCAATGCCAAACCTGGACAATGACAGAAAAAGAGAAAAAAAATTCACAACAACAGAAATGAGATTCCTGAGAAGAATACTCAACATATCAAGAAGAGATAAGATCAGAAATGAAGAAATCAGGACTAAAGTGGGGTTATAGCAGCACTAGGTTTTATTAGAAAGCAGCAAGTCAAATGGTTTGGCCATGCAAGTAGGTTACCAGTCAACAGCATACCACAACAAGCAATGATATACAGACCAGATGGAAACAGAGGAAGAGGCCGACCACGTAAACGTTGGATGGAGGGAATAGCAGAGTCCATGGGAATATCGATACATGAAGCCCATAATCGGGCACTCTCACGATGTTTATACTTCACCTCGACACCGCAAGGTACAAGAGGAACATGATGAGATGAGATAAAGATATATATAAAGTTCAGAACAATTGATGAGAGTGTTTTGTATCATGAAAATGACTTAATTTTATTTTTCTTTAATAATTGTCACAAAATTACTCATCAAAACATGTCCCCAAAATTAATGACTGCTTGTGTCTAATGTTTCTAATCAGTTTATTGTTTCTTGAAGAATTGCCTCATATGTTGTTTTTTCCATCCTTTTTATTCTTTACATTTGTCTCAGAAACTGCAGTTCCACTACCAACAGAAGTTTCTCAGCTTGTCTACTTGTGAAAGAATGATGGATAAGGTCATTTCTATTAGAGCAGTGGTTCTAAACTTCTCAACCGGTGGGGAATTCTTCCCCCCCCCCCCATTCAAAGGGGGTAGGGGGGATTTTAGGGTTTCCAGGGGGGAATTAAGATTATTTCAAGATCGTGTTAATACAAGAATCAGTTACTTGATATTGTTTTTCCCTCCAAACTTTACAATTCTGTACTTCTTGCTCTTCTGAAATTCATTTTATAACGTAAGTAGACCTGCAAATCAAGTTTTATTTAGCTTCCATTTTTATGTATACTGTGTAAGGGGGGATTTATAGGGAGGAAATACGAAAAGGGGTGGGGGGGGGGAAGAGATTGACATTCTGAACATATTAGGAAGGGGTGCATGGGCCAAAAAAAATTTTCAGAACCACTGAATTAGAGTATTTCTAATTTAGTTTCTCTTTTATGTTTCAGTTTGATGAAAAGTCAGGGGAAGTCACTCTACACAACATTGAACCAGATGATTTCAATGTTCTTCTCCAATATGCCTACACTGGCAATGTCGACGTTCGTAAAGATAATGTGCAGAGTCTTCTAATGTCAGCTGATTACTTCAGTGTGGGTCACGTCAAGAAAATGTGTGTAAAGTTTATGATTGCTAACTTTGACATGGATAACATTTATGATGTTTTGAATTTTGGAATTGAGTACAGCTTGCCAGAGCTGATAGCAAATGCCAAGCAGTTTTTGAGGAAAAATTTTGATGATGTTGTTCAGTCAGAAATTTTAACTAAATTAGAACCAAAGTTTTTAGAAAACCTTTTCAATGATAGTGACTTGGTTCTGTATTCTCATAAAGCAAGTTTGAAATCTGCAGCTAGAGAGACTCTGATACTGAATGCAGTGTTAAAATACTTATCCACAAGACCTGACAGTGATCCAGCAAATATTGAAATGCTGATTCGAACAGTCAGATTGCCACTTGTACCAAGAGATGACTTAGAAAAGTGTCTCAGTAATTACACTTCATATAAAAGCAATCCAATCATCCAGAAGTATCTGCAACTCAGAGAGACTGCGTTGAAGGTCATACAGAAAATAAAACAGGATAATACATCTAAAACAAGCAATCCCGAGACAAAGGAGATTCCAGAAACTTGGTTTCAGTTCAGAAAGCCTGCAGTGTTTTCATTTGTCAAACGTGGTAATGTATATGCACAACAATAGTCCTCACAACGCACACCTCATGATGAATACACTGATGGTGATCTAGAGATTAAGAAAATAGAGATTTGGCTGAGGACATGGGATGGTACAACTATGATTGGGGGACTGGTCTTGTCACATCAGAATCCTTGTAATGCTGAAGAGACACTGGTGTATCGTAGAGGATATTTTCCAGGACCCTGCCACCACACTGTAGAATTGGAGCCAGATGAGTATATTGTCAAAGTGACGGTTAGACGTGGTGGGTTCATTGACCAGCTTGGGTTTGAAACTAACCGAGGAAGAGTCTTTGGACCTTTCGGAGGTGATGGAGGTGAAGAATTCACCGAATCTAGTCCAAAAAGTTATATGTCTTACCTGTATGATATTACCTGTGATGTTTATCAAACACACGGATATGACGTCAATGACGCCATTGTCAATCTCACGCTAAGATGGATTACTTTGTCATAAAATTGTATGAGTGAGGCCAGGAGACGTAGGTTCCTATCTTTTCTAAAAATAATTCAATAACTTTTGCATGTGTAGGACTTTCCCTGATGCTATTAAACCACGCAGAGAAAAGCGGTTAGCTGGCAGAAGAGAATATTCTCAGCATTCTGAACTGAAAAACAAAGTTCCCAATGACTGACACAAGTCAGTATTACAGTGAAGAATATTCTCAGCAATCTGAACAGAAAGACACATTTCCCCATGACTGACAGAAGTCAATATTACAGTGAAGAATGGTTTGAAAAAGGATGCGTTAAAGACTTAAACAGTTCACTCAGGGAACTGCATTTTGCAGGCAACCAGAGTTTTATTTTTAAAGATGAAGACAATAGCAAAGCTACTATTTTGGAAAAGCAAGAGCAACACGCAGGATTCTGAAATAAATAACATTTTGTTATTAAACCTCGCAGGGACAATATAACATCCAATAGGGTCAAGATAGACATAGTGCCATACGGGAAGCCAAAGAAGAATAGCCAGTCAACACATAACTGGTGTCGTCAGTCGCTAAATGCTGAGGGAGATAGTGAAGAGAGCATCTGATCACTTATAGACTAATTGTTCAATGTGCAGTAAGGATGGTCTGATGACTAACAAACTATAAGGTTAAATATAGTTAGTTAGTTAGTCGCTGGTTCCAACGGGTCGTCCCCATTATGCTTCCATTCCTGTGCCATTGAATATCACACGAAATGCTCCTCACTGAATGTAACTGTGGAATTGATTAAATGATGACTTGAATAAAGATAGGAGAAACTGATGAATTAACTGTGGAATTGATCAAATGATGACTAGAATAAAGATAGGAGATACTGATGAATGTACCTGTGGAATTGATTAAATGATGACTAGAATAAAGATAGGCGATACTGATGAATGTACCTGTGGAATTGATTAAATGATGACTAGAATAAAGATAGGAGATACGGATGAATATAACTGTGGAATTGATTAAATGATGACTAGAGTATAGATAGGAGATACTGATGAATGTAACTGGAATTGATTAAATGATGACTAGAGTATAGATAGGAGATACTGATGAATGTAACTGGAATTGATTAAATGATGACTAGAATAAAGATAGGAGATACGGATGAATATAACTGTGGAATTGATTAAATGATGACTAGAGTATAGATAGGAGATACTGATGAATGTAACTGGAATTGATTAAATGATGACTAGAATAAAGATAGGAGATACGGATGAATATAACTGTGGAATTGATTAAATGATGACTAGAGTATAGATAGGAGATACTGATGAATGTAACTGAAATTGATTAAATGATGACTAGAATAAAGATGGGAGATACTGATGAATGTAACTGTGGAATTAATTTAAAAGATGCCTAGACATTTGCTGCAAGAATGTCCAACATATGCAAAACAACAAAATTAATTTTACCCTACACCCGCTCCATTTGAGGACAGACTACGGAGATATTGTCAACCTCAAGTTCTAATTTAAGGATATGTCAGCCTGGACGCTCAGGTCATTGAAGAACATCCCCATCTACAAGGGGACTCAAAAACATGGCCACAGGGCTGGGAGGCAAGTGTGCTAGTCATGTGGCCATTAATCAATCAATCATGTGCCATGCCGGAAAGCGTGGGCGGTCATGACTCGCCATTTCACTCAATCACCAGAGTCGTGGATCAGCTCAGTGTTCCTGTCTTGTCCATGCCATGTGGCCAAGCCATCCAGGTATTTTCCTCTCGGTCTTCCTCTTGGTCTGTTCCCTTCGATCTTGCCAGTTGTCACTAAGTTCTCCAATCCATTTCTTCTCATAACATGTCCAAAAAATTTTGACTGTCTACGTCTAATTTCTCTAATCAATTTACGAGTTTCATTTGTCTCCTGTAGTACTTGGTCATTGGTTTTTCTATTTGTCCAGGTATTCTTTGCATTTTCCTCAGAAACCACATTTCTGCAGCCATCAGATGTTTTTCAGCTTGACTGCACATTGTCCAAGTTTCACATCCATACAAAAGAACAGGCTCTATGTATCCCCTCAACACTCTTTTTCTTGTTTCAATTGACATCTTTTTATTGGTCAGAATGTTTTTCATCTTGCTAAAGGCTACTTTCGCCATGGCGATTCTTGTTCTAATCTCTTCAAGGCATCTCCCATCAGATGTTATGACTGTTCCGAGATAATTGTACCGATTCACTTGTTGAAGAATATTCCCATTTACTTGTATATTACATTGTGGTATTTCGTTCTTCCTAGTGACGACCATAACCTGTGTCTTTTTACAATTTAATTCTAACCCCAGCTGCTCACTGTGTACAACAACCGCATCTACTAATTGTTGCAGATCCTGCGCATTGTCTGCAATCAATACTGTATCATCTGCATATCTAATGTTATTGATGTTTCGTCCTCCAATGCTGATTCCATTTATATCTTTTACATTTCTGAAAATATTTTCACTGTACAGGGAAAAATTATCTGGAGACATTACACATCCCTGCCTAACACCTGTCTTAATAAGCTGATATTGTCCCACTTCATTATCAATCCTTATGGCAGCTTGTTGTTTCCAATATATGTTTTTTATAAGTCTAATGTCTTTCCCATCAATTTGTAGATCTGCAAGCATATCCACCATGTTGACATGTCTAACTCTATCAAAAGCTTTTGTGTAGACAATAAAGCAAAGATATATATCCTTGTTTACTTCTATAGCACATTCAATAACTGTTCGCAGCATATACACAGCATTTACTGTACCCTTTCCTTCTACAAACCCACATTGTTCTTCCCCTATTTCAGGTTGTAATTTCTTCCTCACTCTTTGCTTGATAAAAATCGTAGCAAAATCTTTGTGATGTGACTCATTATACTAATTGTTCTATGTTGATCACATTCCAAGGCTCCTGATTTCTTTGGGATTACAATAAATACAGAGTTACATAATTCAGAAGGTATATCTTCAGTATCATATAATGTGTTTAGCAGTCTGGTGACTTGATCTAGTCCATATTCTTCTAAAGCTTTAATCATTTCTGTTATGATGTCATCTGCACCGGGGGCCTTGCCAGCTTTCATATGTTTAAGAATATTTTGAACCTCCATCTTCAGAATTGGTGGTCCTTCATTATTAAATCTAATATCATACTGTTCCTCTCTGTTATCCTCATAAAGGTTTTTCACATAATCTGCCCATACATGTATAATCTGATCTTTTTCTATTATGATTTTGCCATCTTTAGTTTTTAGACAGCCTGTTGATGTACTTGTTCTTTTATTAGTAAGTTCCTGAATTCTTTTGTGCACTAATTTGGTATTTTTACTGTTGTGTTGTTTATCAATTTCTAAGCATTTTTCCTCAAACTTCTTTTGCCTCCTTACATAATATTCTGACTTGTCTGTGGATTTCTTCATATTTGGCAGAATTATTTTTGTTGAGTCTTCTTGTTTCCATTAGGTGTAAAATGTGTAATAGGTCACAGATCGTGAGAATTGTATGAATATTTTGCCCTGGCCATGCGGGTGTATGAGGGAATGAACAGGCTGATAGGCTAGCAGGGAGGGCACCTCTTGGTGGTATTTTGCCTATGGACAAGGGGGAGGTGGTCGTGCACTTGTGGGACCAGGTGGAGAGGGCGGAGGAATAGATTGAGAACCCATATGTGGAAAGAATGAGATTGCGGGCTATCAGCAGGGGTTGGGTTCTGGAAGAATAGCAAAACTGAGAGGCAAGACCATGATAACTTTTAATCAGATAGCGGTGGGAATGATTAGTGGTATGACTCTTCGCTGGCTGTTGAATGAGGGGGATGGAGAACGTATGGGAATGTCCTGAGTGCAGCGATGTCGGTTCTTAACTCAACTCAACTCAGGTGTAAAATTTCTTCAGTCATCCATTTCTTATGACCCATCTTCTTTAATTTTGGAATAGTTGATTCTGCAGCCAAACTGATTGAATTCTTTAACATTTCCCATTGATCATCCACATCCTGGAATAGGATCTCTAGATCAGACAATATATCAAATCTGTTCTGTACTTCTATGTTGAATTTATTTTGTATTTCCTTGACATTACTCAATGTACACAAATCATATTTAGTGTTTCCTGTTATATACTTGACTTTCTTCAACTTTATCCTCAATGTTCCTGTAAGTAATCTGTGGTCACTATAACAATCAGCACTGGGAACTGTTTTTGCTATTGTTAACATGTTTCTAAATCTTCTGCTAATCAGAATATAGTCAATCTGGTTTCTAATCCTGCTATCAGGACTCCTCCATGTCCATAATCTTCTAGGGTGTTGCTTAAACCAGGTGTTTCCTACAATCATTTCCTGTTCTTTTGTTCACTCTACGAGTCTGTATCCTCTTTCATTTCTCTCTCCCAAACCATAGTTTCCTACTGTGTATCTATCACCTTGATTTCCTACTTTTGCATTGAAGTCCCCTAATATGATGTTTATTTCTGAATTTTTACATTTCTTTAAGGCAGACTGTATGTCATTATGAAATTCATCTACATCTTCACTGGATTCTCCTGTTGGAGCATATACTTGAATAACATTTATGTTAAAAGGTCTGCCACTTAATTTAACTAGTAGAACTCTCTCCGACACTGCCCAATATTTTTGAACAGATTTTGATGTTTTCCAGTCCAAAATAATTGCCACTCCCCTTTGTCGATCTTCACCTCAAAAAGAAATAATCTTAAAATCTTCATCTATCTTAATGCCTGCTCCTATCCATCTCATTTCCCTCATCCCTAAAATATTAATTTTTTTCTCTTTCCAGTTCTTGTTTTATGTTCTCTAATTTGTTGTCATGTGGTCCAAGCTGACATAAAATATATCTCTTATAATTTGACTGTCATTGACCATGTTGAAAATGTGTTTATTTTGTATAATTGTAATTGAAATGGTATATTAGTTATTTGATTTTGATATTTCTCACATTTTAAACACAATTTGAGTTCAAAACAGTGTTTTCCCTTAGTGAATTTGAATAACGAAGACACAAACAATAGATTGCATGATTTATTGCCTGGCATATTTCGCTGCATCTCGTCAGGTACATACTGCAGAATTCACACAACATAAAGTAAAATAACTAGATAAATCCTTCAAGCTGAAATATACACATGTTCGCACAGTAATGTCGATTGTTTACCAAGGTAATTTTAAACTGACTAACATGTCTTTCTGTTTGCACAAAACTGGCCTATGTAGATTAATCATTATGGCTTCTGCAAACTTTAACAAGCGACAATTTTGTGTGTTAAACAACACATGAAAGACACTGTCTCTATCAATCACATGGCCACTTTCCAACACATGCCTAGCAATTGATGAAGTGGCAAATTTCTGGTGTGTCACCTCCCTAGGCTCCCATCGCCTGTGTGTAGTATCTTGTCAATCCATTTAGGTATGTGTCCACCCACCCTGGTGTGTAACTGCCGCTCGTTAATTAAGAGGAATGTTTTTTGTATTTATGTTATGCAAAACTGTTGATGTGTCATGATTGTGATATTTCTTGCATTTTAAACACAATTTGAGTTACTGTTTTATTCAGTGAAATTAAGGAATGTTTTTTTGGTACTTATGCGACACAAAACTGTTGATGTTTTGTGTATTACGATCAAGGAGTTATCCAAAACCCTATTTGTATTCCTTATACACATTTCTGAATCCACATCAAGGCAGATTTGTAACATTGACAAGGGCTGCCAGGTCGAACCAGAATAAAATGGCTACCAGGAAATGTCTAGGGAAGTCAAGGCAGCTGGTGTGATACTGACCACATCACCCACTGAGTGTTGATTGGTCTATAACAGTACAGGTCTAGCACCATATACCCAATACATCTCATGGCGTGGACAAGGATCCTTTAAGAATTTAAACAATGTGTGTCCTTAGTGAATTTAACCATAGACACCATAGATAAAATAATGCACAGCATAACTCTGCAGGATGCACCTGGCCAAATGCAGCGAAATATGCCAGGCAAAAAATTGTGCAATATTTTATTTATGGCATCTGTTTAAAGGATCCTTTATTTTATTTGCATACATTATTAACAATGTTTTTTTTTAGCTACACATAAAAAGTTATTATAACATTGTTTGATATCCAAGATTAAGTTACACTTCATACCAGCTCATGTTGTTTGTGCTGACACAAAAAATGGTTGCATGTTAAATCTGGCAGAGGCAATTCATTTACACAATCCAACTTTGTGCAAACAAAAAAGACATTAGTCAGTTTAAAATGACCGTGGTAGACAATTCATATTACTGTGTTATATGTGTATTGTATGTTTCAGTTGTATGTTTCAGTTTGGGGGATGTATCTATTGTTTATGTTGTGTGATTTCTGCAGTATGTTCTTGATGAAATGCAGTGAAATATGTCAGGCAATAAACCATGCAATCTATTATTTGTGTCTTTGTTATTCAAAATAATTGTGTTGTGTCTGTTTACAGCAGAGCTGCGATATTAGAACCTTTCAGTCAACATACCCAACTTCTTCACGTGTTTGTTGACTGAGTTAGCCATCCAGGGTGTTTCTTGGGATGTTTGACAGTCACCATGTGGTGGAGGTATGAACCGAGTTGTCATTCAGTAGGGTTCTCATTTAGTAGACACATGAACCTGTCGTTTAGTAGACATTACATTCAGTGAACATCTGCACCATTTTGCCAAGTTAGTAGATCATACCTTTTATGGACACCAATTTGTCAAGTTAGTAGAGCATACTTTATATGGACAATATTTTGTCAAGTTAGTAGAGCATACCTTCTATGGGCACCTTTTGCAAGTTAGTAGAGCTTACCTTTTGTGGACACCATTTTGTCAAGTTAGTAGAGCATAACTTCTATGGACACCTTTTGTAATTTAGTTGAGCATACCTTCTATGGACACCATTTTGTCAAGCTAATAGAGCATACCTTCTATTGACACTATATTGTCAAGTTAATAGAGCATACCTTCTATGGACACCATTTTGTCTAGTTAGTAGAGAATACCTTCTATTGATACCATTTTGTCCAGTTAGTAGAGCATACCTTCTGTAGACACCATTTTGTCAAGCTAATAGAGTATACCTTCTATGGATACCATTGTCCCATAATTTGGGGGTGGACTGATGTGTGCCAGAACGGTTTCTGATATCTACACATCTAGGGGCCATCAACTCCGAGTTCCTCTGCTACTTCCATCTAGGCCAATGATGGCCATTTATCTGTGGTCTACGACAAAGACATATGACAGGAGACATGCATGGGTTTTCCACCACATCTACATAATCCCTTGCTTGTCTGCATTTTTCCATGATTTGCGTATGTACATCAGGATTGGCTCTATATATCTTTAAAGAACTCTTCCTCAGCTTGATTGACAAAATCAAAATGCAGAGAATGATTTTCATCTTGTGACATGCTGCTTTTGCATGTAACTTCCTTAATGGTGATACAAACTCCACCATGGAGCAAGCATGGCAGGAAGCTTCTGATAATCAAAAGTTCGGCCCTGTTATCTCATTGACTCTTTATGGATCCCCACCCCTGAAATAAATCATCACTCCCTGGATGTTTTTCTCCTGTAGTTCGTTTTCCCCCCTGCAATTCATCTTCCATCTAAAAAAAAAGTTAGTTGCATGTCCTTTTCAAGACGTAGCAGTCAACCCCAGCATTCTTTGGCTGTTCGTGATTCCTGGGCAAGCATACGTTCAGTAGTTTGCCATAGCTTTCTGAATTACCAGCACCCATAGCATTTTATTTAAAAAAAAACCAACACGGATGTGTTTCGAACATGGGTATGCAGGATTATGAATTGCGTCCATAACTGCTTCGCCACGGAGCCGGTCCATGTACTTAAATACATTGACTTGTTTCAGATTGCTTCCATGCTCTTTGATACTGCATTTGGATATAATTTTGTTTTTCCCTTTTGTAATAACCATTCCTTCTGTTAATCAGACTAAGTCCTTTGTTTTGCCTTTCCATCGCAGTTTAATAGTAATAATAATAATAATAATAATAATAATAATAATAATA
The DNA here is from genome assembly GCA_014155875.1 of Cepaea nemoralis. Classification (NCBI taxonomy): domain Eukaryota; kingdom Metazoa; phylum Mollusca; class Gastropoda; order Stylommatophora; family Helicidae; genus Cepaea; species Cepaea nemoralis. Next base: position 6,755 of record JACEFZ010011834.1, on the reverse strand, counting down.
ATACTTAACTTAGGTAAGGAAGCCATGACAGGTCTAGCAAACTGGTAGTTAATTTACTTGATCTTAGAAAAATACTGCTCATGAAAAATCTGGAGGACATTGGAGGAAAGACGCTGGAAGGAACTCCAATAACTCCTCCCCACGACGCTGAACGGCAACAGTGGAAGAGAGCAACAACAAGTAACTATTTATTAGGGTGTATTTTTAATGACTGTGGGGTTTTTGAAAATATTGCCGTTCCACGTTTTGTATTCACCATCTGTGGAGTTCATGCACCATAAAAGGTAAATACAAACCTTGGAATGGCAATATTTTTAAAACCCCACAGTGGTTAAAATACATACTATTTTTCATTGCATGTCCCGGGCGAGATAACTCCCACCCCTAGTTCATTCATTCATTCAGTAGCATGTCCTTTGCAGAACATCGCTCCCATAACAACTTTCCGGAAAACTTCTCGATCACAAGCAAGATGTCCCGCGTCCGATACACCCATCTGGAGATCATCTGCCACATCCTGCACCCATCTTCTCTTTGGCCTTCCTTTTCCTCTCTTCCCAGGCATATACCCCTCCATTATTGTTCTCTTCAAACTTTCATGACGTTTCAAGTGACCAAAATATTTCAATTTTCTTTGTTTTGTCGTCTTTAATAGCCAACCCTCTTCAATATTCAGCTTTTGAAGTATGGGTGCATTTGTTCTTTTCTGTACCCAAGATATTCTTAGAACTCGTCTATAACATTTATATTCAAAGGCATTTATGCGCTGTTCAGCTTGTTTAGTAAGTGTCCAGGTCTCAAAGGTGTATGTTGCAATGGGAAAGATGCATGCTCTTAAAAATCAATTTTTGTAGTTCTATCTGTCCCACTCCATAATTTATTCAGTTGTATTAGTCTTTGAAGAGCAATTGACAGTCGTCGTTTAATTTCTTTCATTGTATCACCATTGTTGGTAATCAATGACCCAAGATATTCAAAATTTTTAACTACCTCCAATCTTTCCTTATTTACATATATTTCTTTCTCCACAGTAGAATGCATCTGTATGCATTATCTTTGATTTTGCTATGTTAAGATGTAAGTTGTGATTTTCACTATTTCTTTGGGTTGAGGTTATTAAGTTTTCTATACCATTTTATGATGTGGACAGTAATACTGCGTATCATTAGAATATCAAATCTCTGGTATTTCATGACCACCGAATATTTAGGGCATCGTATTGCTCCCTGGTTACTATCATCTCTGACATTTTTCATTATATTTTCGGCGTACAGGTTAAACAAATAGGGGGACAGCACACAGCCCTGACGGACTCCTTGCTTGATGTCAAACCAATCTGATATCTCGCCATCTATTCTAACTGCTACTTGTTGGTCTAGATATAGCATTTTTATGAGTTGTACTACATGTGATGGAAAGCCCATATTCCTCATGATTTCCCAAAGCTTCTCATGGTGTACACAGTAAAATGCCTTTGAATAATTCACAAAACATGAGAAAGGTTTACATTAAATTCTCTGCACTTCTCTATTATTAAACGCATGTCGAGTATGTGATCTCTTGTTCTTCTTCCTTGTCTAAATCCAGCTTGAACTACGTTAATCTCTTCTTCCATTTTGTTATGAAGTTTTAGTAGAATTTTACTTGCAGGACTGATCAGGGCAACAGTTCTATAGTCTTATATATAAATTGCGATCTCCGTCTGTCTGTCTGTCTGTCTGTCTGTATGTCTGTATGTCTGTATGTCCGTATGTCCTTTATTTGTTCGCGAACGGCCCATCCGATTGAGATGAAATTTTCTACACGTCTTCCTTTCATTCCAGAGCTGCCAACTGTGATATTTTTTTAGTGTGAAATCGGCTGCTTACCCAATATTATTTCATTTTTCATTGTAATTTCATATAACTCAGGGGACTTAACTCTGTAAAAGTTATTTCAAGGGGCATAACTTTTCTGTATAACTTATAGTCATATTGTGGCATCGTTTTCAAAGATTTATAAATTCTTTGTCCATAGTTATGTACCGGCATATGAGTTATAATAAATAATGATACAATCTGTAAGGCATTTTCAAATTTTTCATAAAAATAATGCACAATGCATAACATTGTAACTCATCTTTTTTTGCTTAAGAAGTTACTGTAGTCATGCAGGTGATTAGAAAGAGTTTTCATTAAAAATAATGGATGGTGTGTGGAAGGACATTCTTTTAAGTTACTTTTTTTATTGTATGAATTTATTATTATTGATGTATGTGGTTTTAGTTGCATTATTATTATAGTAACCTTTATTAATATACTAGCTGACCCGGCCCGGCTTCACCCAGTCCCTGGTGGGGAGCATCTCATTTAATTAATATAAGTAGTCATATAAGCTCTCCCGTTCCCGACTATCTGTCTGTCTGTCTGTCTGACCCGGCTTCACCCAGTCCCTGGTGGGGAGCATCTCATTTTATTCATATACGTAGTCATATAAGCTCTCCCGTTCCCGACTATCTGTTTGTCTGTCTATCTGTCTGTCTGTCTGTCCCGGCCCGGCTTCACCCAGTCCCTGGTGGGGAGCATGTCATTTAATTCATTCATATAAGTAGTCAAATAAGCTTCCGTTCCCGACTATCTGTCTATCTATCTGACCCGGCGTGGTTTCGCCCAGCTCCTGGCGCACAGTAACTTAAAAGAATGTCCTTCCACACACCATTCATTATTTTTAATGAAAACTGTTTTTAATCACCGACATGACAGTTGATAAGTTTTGTAAGCAGAAAAAGATGGGTTAAAATGTTATGCATAATGCATTATTTTTATGCAAACTTTAAAAATACCTTAAAGATTATATCATTATTTAATATAACTCATATGCCTAAAAATAACTATAGACAAAGAGTTTAACAATAGTGCAGGTAAGTCCAACAATATGACTATAAAGTATATAGAAATGTTATTAAAAGTTATGCCCCTTGAAATAACTTTTCTAGAGTGAAGTCCCCCTGCTATATAGACATTATATAATGAAAATGGAAAAGTAAATGTTATTAAATAAGTCGAAGATTTTACATTAAGAAATTATTATAGTCGGTTGCACAGGAATGAAAGGAAGACGTGTAGAAAATTTCATCTCAATCGGATGTACCGTTATCGAACGCATCCAAGACCCACAAACCCACAAACATACACTCTGTTTTATAGATATAGATAACCTCACCTCCCATGAGACACCCCCCCCCCCTTCCCTCACTCATGTTTTGTTTGTTGCCTTTGCTGACACCCTCACCCTTTGGTTCCAAAAATTAACCTGCCTTTACCATCTTTACCCATTAGTGTGGTGGGTCAAATGGGTGAGAGTGGGACTATCACTATTTTCATTGCGTACTTATCATTGCATTTATTAGCATTGCTGTTATCACCCTTAGTAGTTGTATTCCTTGTCATCATTATTGTAGATGCATTTCATGTAAAAACCATTCCTAGGATAAGCATTTTAGCAAATGGAATCACATGTTTAACTATTATTATCTTTGCTGTTTATTATCATTGCTGTTATTGTTATCACCCTTAGCAGTCTTTACTCTTTGTCATTATTATTATAGATGTATTTAATGTAAACACCATTCCTAAGAACATCATTTTAGCAAATGGAATCACAGGTTTAACTATTTATTATCATTGCTGTTACTGTTATCACCCTTAGCAGTTTAAGTCCTTGTCTTTATTATTATAGATGTATTTCATGTAAACACCATACCTAGGAAAATCATTTTAGCAAATGGAACCACAAGTTTTAACTATTATTATCATTGCTGTTTACTATCATTGCTGTGTTACTGTTATCACCCTTAGCAGTTTTATTCTTGTCATTATTATTATAGATGTATTTCATGTAAACACCATTCCTAAGATAATCATTTTAGCAAATGGAATCACAGGTTTAACTATTAATATTATTATCATCGCTGTTTATTATCATTGCTGTTTAACAAAAACAGTGTTATTGTTATCACCCTTACCATTTTTTAATTATTCCTTGTCATTATTAATATTATTATTTATGTATTTGGTTGTTATTTGCATTAGTCATTAGTATCATTGTAATCATTATAAATATATATGGCTTTGTAAACCCGTAAACTGCACATCCCCCTTTCCCACCTTTTTGATACTGTGATTGTTGTCCCTGCTGCCGCCCTCACCGGTTGTTTGTAAACAGTTCTGCACCGCCATGTTTTATCATCACCGATGGGTGGTGATGGTACTTGGTAGGAGTTTTGGAGCTGACAGGAGAGCGGGGCGGCAGGGGAAATAATAGCAGCCCACTACCATCACGCTGTTGATTTAAAATATTTCCTTACAACAATGTCAATGGAGGAATGTTTAAATGTATAACATATTTGTATTTTTGCGCATATGTCACCTACACGTCCACATGCAACGCTCTGTAAAAACACAAACAATACAATTCGCAACCATTTTAACACTCAATAAAAGGTTTAAAAAAAAAAAAAAATTGTATGAATTTAATGAGACGCTACCCGCCAGGAGCTGGGCGAAGCCACGCGGGTCAGATAGACAGACCCACCTTTACGCTGCAGTTGTCTACAGGCATATGCGTTAAAATCCTCCTCCTACTCTCCCCTCCTCCTCCTCCTACCCTCCCCCTCCTCCCTCTCCCTCCTCCCTCCTCCTCCTCCTCCCTCCTCCTCCCTCTTCCTCCTACCTCCTCCCTCTTCCTCCTACATCCTCGCCCTCCTCCTAATCACTCCTCTTCCTTCCTCCTCCCTTCTCCTCCTCTCTCCTCCCACTCCCTCCTCCTCCCTCCTTCTAATTCTACGTCCTCCCCCTCCTCCCTCCTCATCCCTCCCCCTCCTCCTCCCTCTCCTCCTCCCTCCTCCTAATCCTTCCTTTCTCCTCATCCTCTCTCCTCCTCCCTCTACCTCCTCCCTCCTCCTCCCTCCACATCCCTCCTCCTCCTCCTCCTCCCTCCTCCTCCTCCTCTCTCCTCTCTCCTCCTCTTAATCCCTCCTCCTCCCTCCTATTCCTCCCTACTCATACTCCTCCCTCCTGCTCCTACGTCCTCCCCCTCATCCCTCCTACTCCCTCCTCCTCCTCCTCCTCCTCCTCTCTCCTCCTCTTAATCCCTCCTCCTCCCTCCTATTCCTCCCTACTCATACTCCTCCCTCCTCCTCCTACGTCCTCCCCCTCATCCCTCCTACTCCCTCCTCCTCCTTCTCCTCCCTTTGTCTCCCTCCTCCACCTACCTCCTCCTCCTCTTACTCCTCCCTCCTCCTCCCTCCTCATCCCTCTCCTCCTCCCTCCTCATCCCTCCTCCTCCCTTCCCTCCTCCCTCCTCATCCTCTCTCCTCCTCCCTCCTCCTCCTCCCTCCACATCCTCCCTCCTCCTCCATCCTCCTCATCCCTGCTCCTCCCTTCTCCTCCTCTCTCCTCCTCCCTCTACCTCCTCCCTCCACATCCCTCCTCCTCCCTCTTCCTCCTCCTCCCTCCTCCCTCCTCCTCCTTCTCCTCCCTCCTCCTTCTCCCTCCTCCTTCTCCCTCTTCCTCCCCTCTCCTCCCTCCTCCTAATCACCCCTCTTCCTTCCTCCTCTCTTCTCCTCCTCTCTCCTCCTACTCCCTCCTCCTCCTCCTACGTCCTCCCCCTCATCCATCCTCCTCCTCCTCCTACCTCCTCCCTCTCCTCCTCTCTCCACCTCCCTCCTCCCTCTTCCTCCTCCTCCCTCCTCATCCTTCCCCTCCTTCTCCTCCCTCATCCTTCTCCCTCTTCCTCCTCCCTCCTCCTCCCTCCGCCTCCTCCCTCCACCTCCTCCTCTCCTCCTCCTCCCTCCTCCTCCTCTCTCCTCCTCCTCCCTGCTCCTCCCCCTGCGTTCTTCTCCTCCCTCCTTCTCCCTCCTCCTCCTCCTTCCTCCTCCCTCTTCCTCCTCCTACCCTCCTCCTCCTCGCTCCTCCTGCCTCCTCATCCTTCCTCCTGCCTCCTCATCCTTCCTCCTCCCTCCTCCTACCACCTCCTCCTCTCTCCTCCTCCTACTCCCTCCTATTCCTCCTACTCCTCCTCCTCCTTCCTCTCCCTCCTCTTCCCTCCTCCTTCCTCCTCCCTCCTCCTCCCTTCTCCTACCTCCTCCTCCTCTCTCCTCCTCCTCCTAATCCCTCCTCCTCCCTCCTATTCCTCCCTACTCCTCCTCCTCCTTCCTCCTCCCTCCTCTTCCCTCCTCCTCCTCTCTCCGCCTATCTCTTCCTCCCTCCTACTCCTCCCTTCTCCACCTCCCTCTTCCTCCTCCCAGCTCCTACTCCTCCTTTTCCTTCTTCTGCTGATGCTGCTGCCGCCGCCGCTCCATTTACCCAAGTTAATTGTTGGGGAAGATGTAAAGATCTTTCAGGTGCTCTTTCTAATGCTTTTTGTAAGTTGGTCTTCGTTTATCTAAGGTTGTTCTAACTGCAACCAATAAATGATTAGACAGACAGGCAGACAGACAGAGAGGGAGGGACAGACAGACAGACAGTCGGGAACGGGAACTTATATGACTACTTATATGAATTAAATGAGATGCTCGCCATCAGGGGCTGGGCGAAGCCGGGCCGGATCAGACAGATAGACAGATAGATAGATAGTCGGGAACGGGAACGGGAGCTTATATGACTACTTATATGAATTAAATGAGATGCTCCCCATCAGGGACTGGGCGAAGCTGGGCAGGGTCAGGCAGACAACATACAGACAGACAGATAGTAGTCGGGAAGGGGAGCTTATAT
>JACEFZ010011833.1:30000-60125 GCA_014155875.1 Cepaea nemoralis | reverse complement strand
CCGTTTGGCTTTTCTAACTACTATTAATGATTGATAGGACTCTGTGAATGTTGATAGGTATGAAAACCTATTATAATATATTCGTTATAATTACTTTAGGCAGTAGCCTTGTTAAACTATAGTGTGATGATTAGCACTGTTAGTGGAAACTAGCTAGAGTAGGGAAGTGATACTTGACTCTGTTAGCTAGAATAGATTAGTGAAGTGTTGATAAGCTTTACTAGTTGAGAATTGAGTAATGAGGGATAATTGGGATCTCCCGTAGGTGTCCCTTGTGGGAGGGGTTCCACATTCTGTTTGCTGATTTTTTCTTTGTCATAACCTGATTCGACTCTAGGTGGGTAGCTAATCTGCTCTATGACTAAGTCTAGTTAGCTAACGATCATTAGGCAAGGTGATAGGCTTACACTCAGCCGAAAGAATCATGAACTAGTACTATCACCAGGTGTGTTGTTTCTATCCTAGGTTCCCTACCAGATCCAAGGAAGCTCAATAAAGTTTTGGGAAGGAAGAAAATCCCAGTCGGAAGAACACCAGTTCGGCAATCAATAAAGATTGCTTACAGACGTGATTAAAAGCTAGAGGGAGGTTGATTCACCCAACATAGTGAAGATTACAGTTGCACCATACAGCATTAAACAGTGGTAACGAACCGAGAACCGGTTAAGAGTAACTAGTGTTAGTACAGTAACAATTAACATTAGTAATTAGCACTTGCGGACTGAATGGTTCGATGTGCAACGAGGATGATCTGTCGACTAACACTTAACTTTACTAACTGTGTAAACACTAGAAAAGAACTTGTGCAGTTGGTTAGAGAACATTAGGAACGGACATTGTGTAGAGTGAATCCGGTCCATAAGTAACTGTTCATACCACCGGTGTCTATTTCTCATGTTCATGAAATGGGATTACCAGAGGTCTACAGAAGCAAAGCAGTATCCGGCAGGATGGTTCCGGCAACGGGTGAGACGTACTTGTTCTGACGTAACGTGCTGTGGTCTATCTTTGCTGTGATCAGCGGACTGATCTGATGTCTGAGAGTCAGATTCTCTACACTTTATCGAACACGTCACACATTTTCTTCGCATACACGTCTCATACACGTTACACTTTTATTTTAATAAATTAATCTTTATTAATTTCTAGAAGTAAGAGTTGTTGAGTATGTTGCGTTGGGGGAAGTATGAGAAGGGGGCATAGTACGACAGTGTGAGAGTGATAGGAAAAGGTGTCCATAGGCTGATGGAGTGTGTTGGACGGAAGCTGGTGGATTCTCCAGAATATTGAGGGGGGAAAAAAAATAATATTATAATGTGGGTGTCGGATCTCCTCACTCCAGGGACGACACTTTAAAGGAGGACACGACATTAATGTATAGTGTCTAAACTCGTCTGACAGAAGGTCGTATTGATGTGTAGTATCTAAACACGGCTGATAGAAGGTCGTATTGATGTGTAGCGTCTAAAATCAGCTGACAGAAGGTCGTATTGATGTGTAGCATCTAACCTCGTCTGAAAGAAGGTCGTATTGATGTGTAGCGTCTAAACTCGTCTGATAGAAGGTCGTATTGATGTGTAGTGTCTAAACTCGGCTGATAGAAAGTCGTATTGATGTGTAGTGTCTAAACTCGGCTGATAGAAGGTCGTATTGATGTGTAGTTCCACGTATGGAGGAACAGATTGAGAACCCACATGTGGAAAGAATGAGATTGCGGGGGATCGGCAAAGGTTATGGAAGAATCTCAAAACTGAGAAGGAAGACCAGGAGAACTTTTAATCAGATAGCAGTGGGAACGATTAGTAGTATGACTCTTCGCTGGCTGTTGAACGAGGGGACGGACGAAGCACGTATGAGAATGCCCCGAGTGCAGTGATGTCGGTTCTTAACTCAACTCAACTCAACTCAACATTGATGTGTAGTTTCTACACTCGGCTGATATAAGGTTGTAGTAATGTGTAGTGTCTACACTCGGCTGATGTAAGGTTGTATTGATGTTTAGTGTCTACAGTCGGCGGACATAAGGTTGTATTGATGTGTAGTGTCTACAGTAGGCGGTATTAATGTGTAGGTCTACACTCGGCTGACATAAGGTTGTATTGATGTATAGTGTCTACAGTAGGCGGTATTAATGTGTAGTGTCTACACTCGGCTGATATAAGGTTGTATTGATGTGCAGTTTCTACAGTAGGCGGTATTAATGTCTAGTGTCTGAACTCGGTTGAAAGAAGGTCATATTGATGTGTAGTGTCTAAACTCGGCTGATAGATGGCAGCATTGATGTCTAGTGTCCACACTCGGCAGATATAAGGTTATATTGATGTCTAGTGTCCACACTCGGCAGATATAAGGTTATATTGATGTATTGAAGAGTATGTGCTTAAGTTCGGGGCTGCCCGTCATACCTCCAAGTCATTCGACCCCCTTGCAAATGTGAACACTAATTTAGTCTTGTAGGGTAGAGCAGCCAGTCTCCCTGGCGTAAGGTTAAGGATCCCGTATACCCACGTATGGAACACAGCTGCGCTAGATTTGGCTGCGGATCGCGTCGCCCTGGTTACTTACGGCGGTATGTGAGCCGGTCATTCAGAAAGCAATGGCAAACTACTGAACGTAAAAACGTGCCAAGACATCAACAGCAGCTGAAAATGCTGGTGTTAACTGCAATGTCCTGTAAAAGGATATGCAAAAAAGGGTAGAGTAGGTGGTTATATCTATATCGCGTTTTGCATAAACTCTCTCTCTCTCTCTCTCTCTCTCTCTCTCTCTCTCTCTCTCTCTCTCTCTCTCTCTCTCTCTCTCTCTTCCCCCCCTACCATTATACAGCGTTGTATAAGTTTTTAAAAAGGGGGGGGGGGGGGGGGGAGGTTGTAGAAAATGTTATACTTGCGACTGAATTTTCAGTCGTTCTTGTTAAACTCTTATCTAATTAAAGGAGAGAAAAAAACCATGCTGGTCCCCGAAAAAACAGGCCTTGGCTCTGATTTATATTGATATTGAAATGTGGGAGAAAACCGTTCGGGCAAGTCTAGGTCAAGTCGCCCCGTGTACACAAAGATTTGTATGGTGGGTACGACGACACGCAGCAATGGGGTGCCCCAGACTAGAAATAAACCATGAGCATTTCAGACATCATATAATCTCTCTCTCTCTCTCTCTCTCTCTCTCTCTCTCTCTCTCTCTCTCTCTCTCTCTCTCTCTCTCTCTCTCACGCACATCTCTCCCCCTCTCTCTCTCACGCACATCTCTCACTCACGCACATCTCTCTCTCTTTCTCTCTCTCTCTCTCTCTCTCTCTCTCTCTCTCTCTCTCTCTCTCTCTCTCTCTCTCTCTCTCTCTCTCTCTTCTGCATGTGTATATCATCAAATACCCTTGACATCCGTTAGCAGTATTTCTACTTTTTCATCATGCCACACACACACACACACTTTTCTACTGTTTCCTCACGCAACACACACAAGACATTGCGCTAGATTCGGCAGCAATGGCAAACTATTGAACGTAAGAACGTGTACCTTGTACAGGTACCTTGTCCTACTGTTTTCTAATGCCACACACTTTTACTCTGTTTTCTCATGCCCCCCCCCCCCCCACACACTTCAACTGTTTTCCCACGCCACACACACACACACACACACACATACATATATATATATATATATATATATATATATATATACTTCCGCACCGCTCGTCCCCAATCTTCCACATGTAATCTCTGGCCTAAACACACAACCCGCACAGCCAGGGTACAATCTTCAGTAACTCGACAATTTCCGTGGCCTCAGGACTGGCCCTACGCGTTTAGCTACTGTCCCTGCTTGAACCCCCCTCCCCCACCCCCTCCCACCCCTCACACAAAAACAAACACACACGCACACCCACACATGCACACACTTCGTCACCGTGTGTTGTTTCCAATGTTGCAGCGTTTCTTGTTGGAGAAACGGAGTGAGACGTGATTGGGATGTTTAAAATGATACGCCGGAGAAACCTCCGCTGGCAAGCCTAGGGCCTAGGTCAAGTTGCTCTGTGTAAACAAAGACCTGTGTGGCGGCGGTGGGGTCCAACGACACGGAGTGTCCCCGACTAGAAATAAACCATGGGAATTTCAGAAACCATGGTGTTTATATGGCACTTGGTGTTTACTGGAAAATCTATATTTACTTTAGTGGCTTTAGCAACAATTGGCGTTTCTGGCTATAGACGAATGTACCATGTGTGTCATTTTTTTAAAAATTGCATGTCCTCTCTGATGAATCCCAAGTATTTCCTAAGCAATTTTGGTTCAGTAGTTTGAAATTCATTTCTGAATGAGAATTCAACGTTACGGTCTCCCTGGTAAAGGTTTTAGCGACATTGTCCGTAATCCCGTATATACACATGGGGAAAACAGCTGCTGCGAGAATCGGCAGCGGTTCGCGCCACCCTGGTGACTTAGGGGGTATGTGAGCCGGTCGTTCAGAAAGCAATGGCAAACTACTGAAAGTAAAACTTGCCTAGTACATCAACAAAAGCTGAAAAATGCTGGTGTTGGCTGCAACGTCATGTAAGGGATATGCAACAACAAAAAATTCAACGTTGAAGTACAACCACACGGCCGACAGAAGAGACAGTTTAAGCAGGTTAACCCTCTCGGCCACGCGGATCGACGCGTGCTTTATTTGCTTACGCACACGGTTATTTATATAAGTGCTCACTTCTCCTCCCATAGTACACCGAAGGAGTTTACCGAAGGAGTCTTAACACGCTGCACGAATATAATAATAGCGTCCTTCTTGTCGGTCACATCTGCCCGTGGGGTGACGAGCCGTGTGCAGGGAACCTGCAGATGCACACAATCTGGCGTTTCTTTCTGCGGGATTTTATCTCCCCCGCTCGTGGAAAATGTCCCCTTTCTCCCGAGTTCAAGATGATTCCTTACAGCGCATCTCCACGTGTTACCGCCAGAAGCAGTGGCGGACTGGCCGGGGCATCACCTTGACCGATGGCCAATTCCAATTCCAATTTTCGAAAGAAAAAAATCAAAATCCAAATTCGGTCTCGTCTAACCTGCTTCCTCAGCGGTGGTTATTGTTGAGAGCCGTGGTTTTTTGTGGGATTTTAGCTGTTTCTTGTTTTATGCGCTCCTACGAGTGAGTCCTCCCTCGGACTGGTTATATCGGTTTTTGTGCCTATGACGTCAGCTGGGGGATTGATCGGCGGCTATCCTTTGTGCCCGTCTCCTCTTATGGTTTTCTTTGTTGGTGCAGGCTCCTAGCACGCCTGGCTTGGTTGGGTGCAGTCCTTATAAGGACTTTTTATTTGGTCTGTTTGCCTTCTTTTCTGTGTATTGTCCGCTCAAGCTTTTCGATGTCGTCATTTTCCTCCTTGCGCCTGTTTTCTATTTCGATGAATAGTTTATGGTTCCTATCGCAGTCTTCCTCCGTGGACAACCATGGAATGATCTCTCCGTCATCTATATAGTACTCGAAGCCGGATTGAGGGTGATAGTGTATATCTGGGTATTCTATCGGTTGCCCCCTGAGTTTCTTGGGCTTCTTCTTTTCTTTTTTTCTCCAGCGTATTCTGAATTCCTTGCGCCCGAGTTCATCTCTAATTGCCTGCAATTGGATCGATTCTAGGCACTCCTCCAAGGTAGGTGCCTGGGGCCTCTCCGTGCCGTCATCAGATTGCTTATCTCGGTTTTCTTCGGATGTCTGGCGGGATATTGGTTTCCCCTTGCATGTCTCGGGCGTCGTGGTTGGGCTGCTGGCTTTAGCTTGCGGTTCAGGCTTGGTCTCTTGGTTTTCGTCTTGCGGTTTCTCTGTGGTGTCTTGTATGGCTTCTGTTGGTTTGTTTTGGAGAAGTTCCATTTCAGTTTTTTTTTTTTTTTTTGCAGTTCTCGCTCTGATTTAATGGTTTGTAGGATTTCTTCGTTCTCCTTCTTTATCAGTGCCATATGTTCTACTTCTTGCTTGATGTTTTCATGGATCTCCTTTATTTCAGCCAGCAGTTTCTCATTGTCGGCGTCAGCAGTGCCTTGACTTGTTTCTTCAACTCGTTTATCTGCTTTTGCAGTTGATCTCTTTCAGCTTGTGATATACCCGTGGCTGTCTCGCCCCTCCGCATTGCTTCCTTGAATGGTGTCTTTGTAGTAGTTGCGATCTTTAAGGCGTATCTGTGTCTTTGGCGGTAAGGACAGCCCTAGTACCTTACTCCATGCTTGCCCAGGCAGTTGGCGCACTTTCGTTTGTTGTTGGGTGCTCGGAAGTCCGTGTCCAGCTTGGCCAGCGGACTCTCCTTGAAGGCCTGGTGATCGGCGCAGTACCGGCAGATTTCCGTCTTACTGCGACATGCTGCTCTGCTGTGGCCGGCCCTCAGGCATCTGGAACATTGGTTGACTCTTGGGATGAATCGCTCTGGCTGTTGTATTTTCTTGTTGATTGATACTGTGGTCGGCATCTCGCTGCTCTCTGACGTCACCATCACCAAGGTTGTAGGAATCTTGGAGTAGGTGAGGAGCCGCTCCGCCTTCAAGAATCGGATGTGGAGATTCTCTTCTCGTAGCTGCTTCAGGATTTCTTCGTCTGATAGCTCCACTTGGATACGTTTGACAACCAACTTGCTTGTCGGTGAGTCGGTGTTTCCGACTCTGGTGTCTTTCTCCTCCCTCTGCTTCTCAGTAATTTTGGCTCTTGTTTGTGGTGGGTTGTCGTCGTCCTCCCTCGTGGTAGCTTCGTTAGAGGTTGCTTGAGGTTCTTGTTGTTTGCTGCAGCTATCATGTAGATTCACTCCGCTCGTCTTCTTGTCTGCTCCCACGCTGCACATCTTGGTTGCCACGTGTATTTTGGTGTTCTTGCCATGTGCCATCTCTCCCCTCCCCTCCCCCCTCCCCCCGTATCAGGTTGCTTGACTTGTTCAGGTGACTTGTTTTGTTAGCGCTCGCAGTCGCGAATGACGACGACGACGACGAACCGATGGCAAGTGGGCGCCCCCTTAAATATTAGATCAGTGGTTCTCAATCTTTTTTGGCCCATGTACCCCTTCACCATATGTTCAGAATGTCATTCCCCCTTTCGTATTTCCTCCCTCTAAATCCCCCTCCCCTTACACAGTATACGTAGAAATGAAAGCTAAATTTAATAACACATACTAGAACAAGTCTAGTCGACTACATAAAACGTGATTTGCGGGTCTACTAATGTTATAAAATGAATTTCAGAAGGGCGAAAAGTACAGAACCGTAAAATATGGAGTGGAAAAAATTATGAAGTAATCGGTTCTTGTATTAACGCGATCTTGAAATAATCTTTATTCCCCCCCCCCCCTCCTCCCCCTGGAAACCCTAACTCCCCCCCCCCCCCCCCCCGAAATCGCGACTAGTGACTAATGTCTTTGCCCACATTGTCAAAGAACATTTTGAGCCAAAACAGGCCCTACCAGCCATCTTAGAACTCACGGGTCCATACGTTCAACCCCACTGGATGAAATGAATGGTCATCATCATTGTTGTTGGACAAACACCACCATTAAAGTAGCTTTGTCTCCTGGTATCCAATAGATTTAGACCCAGTCGGCTGCTGGTCAGTAGCGTTTTGAGATGCCCATTCTATCCCCAACATGGTTTTTGTCTCCCGGGTATCTTACAATCGTAGCTGTGGACGTCCAATTTGGATACCGTGTGCCAAGTGACCATAGAGAATGTTATTTGGGAACTGTGCATCTGGTATGCGGTATACATGACCATGCCAACGCATTCTACACCATGAAACGTGTGCATAGTCGTTTGACAAGACTTGGAGAGCACTTCGGCTCAGCTAGTTACTACTACTACTACTACTACTACTACTACTACTACTACTACTACTACTACTACTACTACTACTACTACTACTACTGTCACACCACCAGGTAATCTGTCTTTCTATGAGAAGTCGAGAATAAAACGTAGACATCGCAAATTCTCCTGTTGTGTATACCCGTAGACTTAGTTTTCAATGCAAATTGGGATTTCCATATACACCAATTGCGAGTCGCGCGAAAACGGCTGCAGTTCTGCTGATGTCACTATCGATGTCTACATCCAGGATAAGTCTGTACTGACTGCAGATCTTAAATACGTACAAATTCAAGCTTTTTATCGTCAATCATTACAAAGTTAGTTACATGCTGGGGAGGGGTGGGGGTGGGACCGACTCTTTACATTGTAGTGTTTTACTTAACTTAGCTATAACAGAATCATACATGTCATACACAGTCTTCTTTTGTAAATGTTTACATCAGATGGCAAATTAGATAGAGAGACAGAGACAAGAAATAATAGTTTACTTAGTTAGTTAGTCGATAGATCATCCTCATGGCACATCGAACCATTCAGTCAATAAGTGCTCAGATCCCCTCCTCAGTAAATCCGGCAGCGTGTAGCAGCTAACGAAACATCCAATAATGATACGTATCAAATTACATCAATACTTAAACATCTACCTATCCCCATGGGAATTAAGAACATTATAAATGCAATGTTTATACCTCTTCTAAACGGTGCATATCCTTTACAAGGTGTTGCAGTCAACACCAGCACGCTGTGCTGTTGTGAAGTCTTGGCAAGTTTATGTTCAGTAATTTGCAATTGCTTTCTGGACGACCGACACCCATGCCGTGTCGTAAAATAACCAACGCAACGCGGTCTGTTGTCAAATCGCGCGCAGCTGTATTTCGAACGAGGGTTTACGGGATCACGAACCGAGTCCTAAGTCCTTCGTCACGGAGGGGGCAATTTTTATGCCAACGTTGTGCTCTCAATGCCGACCTACAGCAGAGTCTAAAGGTTACAAGTCTAGAGGTTCGACTTCACTGCACTGAGTTTTCTCAGAAATGGCTCAGTCTCTTCCCGCACAGCAGCTAACCGCCAGCCGAAAACATCGCACACAGCAACTAACCGCCAGCCGAAAACATCGCACACAGCAACTAACCGCCAGCCGAAAACATCGCACACAGCAACTAACCGCCAGCCGAAAACATCGCACACAGCAACTAACCGCCAGCCGAAAACATCGCACACAGCAACTAACCGCCAGCCGAAATCATCGCACACAGCACGAACACCCTAGATCCCCAGGGGTTTCCGAAAAAAACGGCACTCGCGAACCTAATGATGCTGTCCGAAAACCAACTGACGACGTTCGTGAGCTGGAGACAGACGGACGGCTCAACAACTTCGTCACGAAGACTTCCGCCAGTCTCAAATCTAAAGGTAATCCATCAAAGATACTGCGGCGCTGTGAATAGATAGGCCTTCAGATGTAATAGTTCATGGCATGATTAGGTTAGGTGAGGGGTTCTTAGCAGGCGACGTGGCCGAGAGGATAAGAGCGCCCTAGCCCTTAAACTTCTGGAGCGCTGACGACGGGGTAGCGGGTTTGTTTCATACACCGGTCAGTTGAACTTCACAGGATGTCCCACATTTTTTGGATATTTGTGATTTGCTCGGCAACTGTTATGTTCAATAGTGCACATTCTTTCTGAACACCGACGCCCATACTATCGAAATCCGTACAAGGCGGTCTGTTCCCAAAGCTTTCAGAAAGCAATGCCCAACTACAGAATGTAAAATTGCGTTGACAATCAATTTGGGGTTCGGATTGATCGGCACGTCCCGCAAAGGACTTGCAAACTGTAGAGGAGTTTCTTTACTAGTGGAAAAGCTGGTGCGCATTTTTGCCAAACCTCTTGGTTACCAACTAACAGTATACCACAACAAGCAATGATGTACAGACCAAATGGAAGCAGAAGAAGAAGCCTGACGGAGCAAATAGCAGAGTCCATGGGAATCTCGATACATGAAGCCCATATACGGGCACTCTCCCGCTGTTTATGCTCCACCTCGACACCGCATGGTACAGGAGGAACATGATGAGATGGGCGGGCACTCTCCTGCTGTGCATATTTCACCACGACACGCAAGATACAAGAGGAGCCAGATGAGATGATGGACGGGCACTCCCCTGATGTTTATGCTTCGCCTCTACACCACAAAGTACAAGAGGAACAAGATGAGATACGATACGATGGTGGCGCATGGAGACGGATGTGGTCAGAAAAATAAACTCGATCTTCTCATGGGAATTGAACTCAGACCTATGACGTTACCGGCCGTACAAATTACCTTAGTAACAAAATAGCCAGCCTATAGCAGAAATCACACTTGGGGTGTGACGTGTGACATTTTTTCAGGCTTTACATAGCAAGAAGATCGTCTTCAGTGCACCGGTTTTTAACCCATATGGCTCGGTCTCTTTCCACAGGGCGGCCTGCCGAAAGTTTCGCACATAGTACGAACTCCGGAACTCCAGCGACGACCCCCAGGAGTCTCAGAGAAGACTGCACTCGTGAACCCAACAACGTAGCCCGGAATTGAACCCAAAGCCTTCGAAGCACGAGGCAGATGGAGTAACCACTCTGCCAAGAAGACTCGCAGGTGTTAAATAAAAGTCCAGAAAACCTCCTGCACATCTTTAGGCAGATTGGGCTTATGGTGTTAGACCATACTATTATAAACCAATGGGCATTCCCTAGAGTCATATGGTCAATCCACACCGGCTGCATTGACTCCCTAAGGCATTCTTGGTGCCCTTTTAGGCTGAGTGGACCTGGCAGCACAGGTCAATTTTTAAATCCGAAACCTCCCAACTGCCGATCAAACCCATGACCATTGTGTCGGCAAGCGAGTGTCATGCCTTAAGGCATTCTAAGCTATGAGTTGCGATGGCCAGATCTCTACCTCGTCGCCTTTCTTCCCCGCATCATTCTTATAACAGCGTAATACACATGTTATATCATGCGGGATCTACCCCAGAGCCGTTCAGATCGGGAAAATAACCCCGCCTCTGTCGGGGATTCAACTCGGACCCCTGTCTTGACAAGCATGACAGCTAACCACCAGGCCACCTCGGCTCCTGCTAGTAAAAACATGACCAAAATACTAGTCAATTCTCCGGCTAACAATATAATTATATCGTTTACCAGGCAGATTCGATATGATTAAAAATGCAATTATTGTCAAGCATGGACTGGACCCAGTCCTATCCAGTTCCCATTGTGCACTACGATAGCAAGGTTCCTATACAAACAAATATGCGTAAAAATACACTACTCAATTCTACTGTTACAGAAACCACATAGTATTTTTTTTCCGCATTCGCCCGCTTTGAACTCAAGCGTAGTCCATACACGTGCTACTACTTCTTGTGCAGTGTACTGATTTGTGTCTGTGGGTTTTTATCCTATTACCAGTGTCCCTCGCCATCAGGAGAACCCTTTCCGATTTCAGAGGTACTTGCGATTTACGTCTTCAAGTTAAAGACGAGAAATCAACATTATAGTCCAACTGACCAGTATTGGATGTTGAACCTGCTACCTCGGCATCAGCATACCGGATGTTTAAGAACCCGCGCTCTTATCTATTCGGCCATGCTGACCTCCAAGATATAGTATTAACTATTATAGTGAATTTATTTACAAAGTATACAATAATACTTCAAAATAAAAGTATTCCCAAATGCAAAATGAATAAAGATCTTTCTACCATTACCAAGTCCCTCGCTGTATAAACCAAGCATGCTAAAACACTGATTAAAATGAACAGTGTGAAATCGTTTCGCCTGTGTATTACCGCCGTTGGGGATGCAAATAATCACATCATCATGCCGATAAGCGTGAACGGTAATGTTTTGCCATCTCACACGAACACCAGAGTCGTGGATAAGCTCAGTTATGCCATGTAGCCAAGCCACTTAGATATTTATCTCTTTGTCTTGTTCTTTTCCCTCGAATTTTGCCAGTTGTCATTACGTTTTCTATTTTATTTCTTCTCATGACGTGCCTAAAATAATTTGAATGTCTAATTGTCAAAGCAGTTTACGATTTTCACGTGTTTCTTGTAGGTCTTACTAATTTCTTTGTCTGTCTGTCCATATTATTCTCTGCATTTTCGCAAGAAACGACATTTTCACTAACATTAGATTTTCTCAGCTTGCATGATTATTGCCCACGTTTCACATCCATATGACAGTACAGGTTCTACGTAGCATGTTAACTCTTTTTCTCATGGTAACCAACAATGCGGAAACTACTGAGCGTAATCTTGCCAAGAAATCAACAATCAGCTGAAAGATGCTGATGTTGACAGCGATGTCCTGTAAAGGATATGCGAACAACCCCTTCCCCCCCCCCCCCCCCCCCAAAAAAAAAAAAAAAACAATGCATGTCGTAAAATTCCCGAAAGGAATTTTTCTTTTACGGTGAGCTGCGCTGTGGTAAACGCTCCCATGGCGGCCATAGGACGCGCATTAAAGACACTGAAGATCTCACTAAAAGCTTTTGGAATTCATTACGACACTTGGGAGACTGTTGCCACAGACGTTCATGGCATACACCATTACGCAAGGGTGCAGTCACTTGCGAAGTATACAAGACTGTGAGAGCTGGGGGCAGGGGGAAGGCTGGACAAAACCAATTCAGGCGATCCTCCTTTTGGAACGTCAAGTATTTTTCGCCAACATTGTGAGCCAAAGTAGGCCTTACCAGCCATCTTAGAACTCACGGCTCCATACTTTCAACCCCACTGGATGAAATGAATGGTCATGATCATTCTTGATGGATAAACACCACCGTTCAACGACTAAGGAGAAATCAGCATGAACATGACTACATCATCACATAGAAAACCAGAGCTGCGAAATCTAAACAATCATGAACAAGACTACACATGTTTACGTGGGGTGGTTTAGAGCATGGGCTCCATCGAGAGATTGTCAAACTGCCATCTACTACCTAAAGTACCTTGCGGTGTAGTGGAAGATTAGTGGCATAAAATAAAGAATCAAATCGTTAATCAGTCACAAGAAATGCTACAGTACCTTGCCGCGTTGTTGGAGACTAATGACATAAAATAAAGAATCAAATCGTTCATCAGTCACAAGAAATGCTACAGTACCTTGCGGTGTAGTGGGAGCCTAATGACATAAAATAAAGAATCAAATCGTTCATCAGTCACAAGAAATGCTACAGTACCTTGCGGTGTAGTGGGAGCCTAATGACATAAAATAAAGAATCAAATCTTTCATCAATCACAAGAAATACTACAGTACCTTGCGGTGTAGTGGGAGCCTAATGACATAAAATAAAGAATCAAATCGTTCATCAGTCACAAGAAATGCTACAGTACCTTGCGGTGTAGTGGGAGCCTAATGACATAAAATAAAGAATCAAATCTTTCATCAATCACAAGAAATACTACGAGGTCACCGTGGTCGAAAGGACAACAGAACTTGGCCTTAAACATCCGGTGTGTTGAAGCCGAGGTAGCGGGTTCAACACCTACACCGGTCAGGTGGACTAACATACTTCTCGTTCTTGACTTGAGGACGTAAATTACAAGTAACGCAGAAGTCGGAGTTGGTTCGGCTGATGGCGTGGGACAGTGGTAATAGGGAATGCTAAATCACACGCAAAAATCACTCCAGTGTACCAGTACTAGAAGTAGAAGCGCATGTATGGACTACGTTTAGTTCAAAGTGAAAAGTAAAAGAACGAAAATTAAGAAAAACACTTGAAAATGTAATCAATCTCAGTTGGAGACTGAATACAGACAAATTGGTGTTATCAAGGCTCTTACTGGCTACTGCGTACGTAACAATCAAGCTAAAAAGTAAAATCACTAAATCTACTTGCTGCCGTTAAAAAACCTCTTTAAAAAAACATTAAAGACTAAAGAAATCCTTAATCATGCACAAGAAAATAAATACTTTAAGAACACAATTTTATCCTTATCCGTATACGACAGTGTACCATACTCATGTGGTGTAGTAAATAATCGTGACATATTACATATTGTAAAGAATATTCGCAAAATAAAAACAATACTTACCAAGACAGACAAATCTGAACTGTAGCGAAGAACTACTAGTACTAGAGCAGTCCCGCGTGTAGTCCCGCTATTTCAAAGTAACAACAGCAAAAATTAAAACCGACAGATTCCTGTGCGAATAATCTTCGATATTCCCATTCAGCGAAACACGTAAGGTAAATTCAGTAAGACGTATTTCACGTTTGGCGCGAACTCGGCAAACAACAATTCCCAAAGCTAGCGTAAACACACCAAAAATAAAGTTATTACCCGCATACAAGAAATGGAATGCTAGACAAAATTAGCACACTTCACGAACTAAATACATATATGATTGTATGCCGAGGCCGGTAACAGGCAGGTTCAACCCGTTGGAACAATTCACTGAATTTACACAACTGCTGTAAATTAAATGTAGCACTTGTTGATATGTGTTTTACGAAAAATAATCCTTTTTCGGGGTAGGCTTTATATATAGTTTCAAGGAATAGTATAGAAATGTGTCTGTCGCCAAAGAACTAACGTTGCCGACATGGTGGACTAAAGTTGACCTAGCTAATAACTGCAGGCGGGTTTGTTGTCATTTTTAACAAATCGTCGGCCCATACCGTTGTCCTATCTACGGGAACCCGCGCGAACACATTTTATAAAACGAATGTGGTAGTACAGTCCCGTTATGTATACATATGTAAAAGGAATGGGTTAACTGATTAATTCTATGGGATGATTAATCGTCTTAAGCGACTTCCCGTATCTGCCATTGTCTTATATGTTACCGAAATGTTGTCATTGTGGTATAATACAACATTTCTGCTACCATGTTAGCAACTTTTAAGTCATAACGGTGACAATCTTACTTTCATTTTTTTTTTTTGTGTGCCATCCATGTTAAAACTGGTTCTATGTATCATGCAAGACCTCTTTATCTAACTTTCAAGGACAGTAACTTATTTCACAACACTTTCTTCATTTGATAGAATGCAGTTTTTGGTTGTCCTATTCTGTTCTTTATCACAGTGATGCGTCTCCAATCTGATATTATCCATGTACCTAAATGACTGAATTTCTGCACTTGCCCCAAAATAACGTCATTTACTTTATTTGCACATTTAGGCACAATCTGTTTCTATGATATCACCTACCCATGGGTAGGTCACCTGCCCGTGGGTAGGTTTACTTTTTCCTAACAATATTGCCAGGACAGTGGCAATGCGACCTACCCTTTGTCATTGTCAACAGCCATGAGTATTCTTCAAAATGAACAACTTGTATGCGGAACTCCTTGTTTTTCATACTTATCGAGACGGTTAGGTATTCGAACCCACTGCCCAAGAGATCAATCATTTTTGGTACAATTCCCAATCCCATCTATGGATCGAATTCTGTACCTTCTGAGCCTGGAATGGACACCGTAACTTCTCAGCCCTAGGTCCTCCTTATCCCAGAACTAAAGACATACATTTAATAGTTGTCGCAAGTTATGGACATCCATGGTTCCAAGGTCACACAGACAACATGTTTCACATTGTGTACATAAATGGAGGAAAGTAATACACGGGGCAGTCAGGATTACAGAAACAACTGGGACAGCAAGAGTTGTTGGTACGGTTTTCATTTCTACCAGGCAGTGAAGAGTGGTGGGTACACTAGCTGGCCTTGATATGTAAACGTTATTGGCTTCGATAGAATGAGTTAAATGATGGGAATGAACAATCAGGCTCATTGTACCATCTGATCTTTGGCTCTATTGCCTTCTGGTAAAATGATCATCCCCATCATCAAACTCGTCATCCATCGCCCATATTGACTGGGTCGTCACCGTTGGGTGGAATATTGGTGTAGGATCGAGCAGATGTGGTCGGGGTCCTTTGGGATCACGTGAGTGGTGTACAGAGGCAGATAGTCATCATGGCGTGGGGAAAATGGGGATCTGGCCGACATTTAGCGCTCCTAGGAGGTAGCAGACGGGCACATAATCAGAATGCAAATGGTACCATTAGTACTGGGACGCTTCGTTGATTGTTGATTAGGGGAAAGTAGCGCATATAGGCGATCGGGTCTCTTCACATCCATCGTTCTCTATTGTTATGAATATCTATTTCTCTTCTTGTGAAATAGTTCAACATAGTAGATTATCCGGTAGAAATTACATTCCGGAGAATGGAAAGGAATATGAAGATTTCCCGTTTAGTTATTAGTTGGTAATCTGAATAAAAAAACACACGTAACTAAACATAACTGGGTTATAACAAATATGCAATGGCAGAGACAGCTATAAGAATGGCTGTCGATAACAACACCATAATCTATCTAGCGTATCTTAATGGGCAACTAAGGAGAATTGGTACAGTAGTGGTTGCCCAATCTTTTGTAAACATTAGCTGGAAAATCCATACAATTATGACAAAGTCTTAGAAAAGGAAAGAAGAGTAAGACAACAGGCCGAGATGAAAGGATACAGTTCCCCTAGAACACATTTGTCAAACTCAAGGCCCGCGGGCCACATCCGGCCCGCTGTACAATCATATCAGGCCCGAGAGGTCTCAACCGACGTACAAATGTATTCGGCGCAAGAGAGAATTTTATACAAAAATATTTGTTTATGGTCACGATATAAAGTGCAAATCAAATTCCCCAATTAGCAGCCTTCTGAATGATAGGCTGCCTGAGAGCGCTCTCGCTTCGATCAGCATAAGCTAAGATACAAGTTGTGTAGTGAGTTAGTGTTCGTCATTATATTTACCTAGCAACGTTCAGATGCTCTTTTTGGATTGGCGCATAAAAAATTAAAGTAGTGTAATGCCCGGATATTACGTCACCTTTCCCCGCTACGGCTAACCTGATATCAATCAAGCATCTGTCGGTAGATGCACAATCGTTTAAAATCAAAGCTAGCCTTTAAAACGGCCAAGAGAAAAGGTGATTCTGAAAACAGAACCTTTCAAAGCTGGGAGGCTGAATATATGTTTACTGAGATTGGCGGTACATCTATGTGTCTAATTTGTGGAGGTAATGTGGCTGTGATCAAAGAATATAATCTGAGACGGCACTACCAGACTAAACATCAAGATAAATTAAACAGTCTGAATGCAGTGCATAAGCTACAGAATGTAGAAGAATTGAAGAGGCATCTAACATCACAGCAGATGTTTTTCACCAAAGCAAAATCACAAACTGATGCTGCAGTCAAAGCAAGTTTTATTGTGTCAGACGAGATCGCAAAATCAGGCCGACTATTTACAGAAGGAGAGTTTCTGAAGCGCTGCATAATGAAAGTGTGTGACTTCTTGTGTTCAGACAAAAAGCGGATGTTTGCAAAGGTAAGCTTTAGCAGAAATACGGTTGTTGATCGGGTTTGTGAGATTGCCACTGATGTGAAAACACAGCTGATCGAAAAAGTCAAAGACTCTATTGCATTCTCCCTTGCTGTCGATGAAAGTAATGACACGACTGACACTGCACAGCTCGCCATCTTCATCCGTGGAGTGGACTCCAGTTTGAATGTTACAGAAGAAATATTGGGCATGAAATCCATGCATGGGAAACGTCAGGAAAAGACATTTTTGACAATGTATGTCAAAGTTTAACCAGTATGAACCTGCCTTGAGACAAACTCGTTGGACTGACAACAGATGGGGCACCGGCGATGTGTGACAAAACAAGTGGACTAGTTGGAAGGATGCGCTTAAAGATGCAGGAGAACTGTACTGGTGAATTGATAGCATATCACTGCATCATACACCAAGGATCACTGTGTGGTAAAGTCCTCAACATGGAAGATTTAATGAGCATTGTAACACATACCGTCAACTTTATCAGAGCCAAAGGTTTAAATCACCGCCAATTTCAGTCTTCTTTGCAGGAAATAGAGTGGGCGTTCAGTAACATACCTTGTCATACAGAGGTGCGGTGGCTAAGTAGGGGAAAAGTTCTCAGTAGATTTTTCTAGCTGATCGATGAAATCTGTCAATTCATGGACAGTAAAGGAAAAGATTCCACAGTTTTTCGGGATAAAACGTGGAAATGTGAGTTGGCGTCTCTGTCTGATATAACCACTCATCTCAACGACTTGAACCGGCAGCTCCAGGTACGGTATCACATTAACATTATCACTGATATGCATGATGCAGTGGAGGCATTTCAAGTGAAGCTGCGCATATGGGAGACACAAATGTACCAATGCAACCTGTCTAACTTTTCTTATTGCCAGGCAATGTTAAACCAATCAACGCTATGGTGTTTCTTATTGCACAATTTGCTGAAAAACTTAGCTTACTTCTCGCCGAGTTCGTACGGCGCTTTAGTGACTTTGAAGCACAGAAAAGTAATTTCGAACTGTTTCGTAATCCATTTGCCACCTGTAAATTTACAGATAAGAGTTAATAGAGCTGCAGTGTAATGGGACACTAAAGGCAAAGTACGACACTGTGGGGCCTGCACAGTTCACTCGTTTCATTTATGAAGAGATGCCCCGGCTTCGTCTACATGCGGCTGGAACCTTGAGCATGTTTGGTAGCACATATCTGTGTGAGCAGCTGTTTTCTGTGATGAAGATTAACAAAACATCACACAGGGGTCGTCTCACTGATGAAAGCTTGCAGTCCATCATGAGAATCTCAATGACACAAAACATTACTCCCAACATAAATGAACTTGTAGCCAAGAAAAGATGCCAAACAAATTGACAGAAGGAGTGAAAATGTGTATACCAATGATTTTTTATTATGAAAACTTTTTTTCTGTTTCAATTTATATTAATGTTTAAAAAATTTTCGGCTTCCTGAATGTTTATCCTGTTTGGCCCGCAACCTTACGTGTGATTTGAGTTTTGGCCTGCTGAGCGATTGAGTTTGACACCCCTGCCTAGAAGAAGAATGGCTAAAATGGTATGAGAGAATAACCAATGTGGAGAAATTAGATCAGTCTTAATTAATGAAAAAGTCTAAAAAAGACACATTCACCGAATATGACGAATATTTGAAATAAGAAATAGGACACATATTGAAAACAAGAAATAGGACACACATTGAAAACAAGGAAAAGGACACATACACTGGAAAAAAGAAATAGGATAAACATTGGAAACAAGGAATAGGACACGCACGGGAAAAAAGAAATAGGACACATATTGGAAACATAGAATATGACATACATTGAAATCAAGTAAGAAGACACTCATTTGAAATCAAAGGATAATTTCTGTGTCAATATGATAAATAGTGTCTGCACCAGGATCTTATTCTTTTTCAGTTGCCTGGTCTGGAGCAGACGTCAGTGATCAGAACTCTCCAACCCATCCTCTCTCTCTCTCTCTCTCTCTCTCTCTCTCTCTCTCTCTCTCTCTCTCTCTCTCTCTCTCTCTCTCCTCCCTCTCTCTCTCTCTCTTTCATCTGATATTGTAATGATCTTGGTAATGGTTATATTATTATGTGTTGCTCAGCAATTTAAGCTTTCCACATAGATCGTTCTCTGTCTGTCTCTGTTGTCTAGTATTTTCTAACACAATTCGTGTTTTCGCTATTCCACCTCTTATGTTGATATGCTTGATATTTTTTATTTGTCCATTCCTCACTGTTTCGATGTTTCGATCTGTGATCTTGTACACTTGTTTCGATTTGTAATCTTATAACAGTTGTTTCGATGTGTAATCTTGTAACACTTATTTCGATGTGTGATTTTGAAAAAGATTTTTTCGATGAGTGATCTTGTAACAACTGATTGGATGAGTGATTTCATACGCGATGTATGATGTGGTTAATATGACCGTATCAGCCTTTACTTCCCACATTTCCTGGGTCGGTGGACTTTGTAGTTCACATAAATTTAGTTTTTTTGTTTTAAATAATTCCGCCTCAGTGTTGATTATAGTTACATGACCATCAGGCGGAAAACCATTGGGCTAGCCATTACATAGATTAGTTTAGTCGATGGATCAACATCACGGCACACGGGTGTAACCCATAAGTGCTCCGTTCTCCTCCTAACTCAAACCTGAGTTTGGAGAAACTCAGTCAGTGCACGAACTCCGTAGCACCGGCGAGGATCCTGAAATACTTTTCAGTATTTCAATAGAATTTTCAATAAAATTATTTCAGCCATTACATTATCGGAGCTTCCCCCCCCCCCCCCCCCCCCCCCCCAAAAAAAAAAAGAGAAGCATAGAATATGCTGAAAGCAACCACGACTTGATAAACAGTATCAATGTGTAATCACAGTTGGCAGTTAAACTCATAAGACCAAAGGGATATAACAAATAGTAAACGCAATGTGTTGTTTTCTCGCAGCGAGTTGTCTGTTCATACCATATACTGACAATAGCAGTGGTTCTCAACCTGTGGAGAATTCTACCCCCCCCCCCCCCCCCGCCCCAGGGGGTGGTGGGTGGTTATGATTTCAAGGGGGAGAGGGGGGGGGTAATTAAGATTATTTCAAGATCGCGTTAATGCAAGAACTGATTATTTCTTCTTCTTCTTCTTCAGCATTCCGAGCCATTGAGGTTCTTTGCTGCAAATACAATCTGTCTCCATTCGTCTCTCTGGTGGACCTTCTCTTGCCAGTCGTTGATTCCAAGTGCTTGTAGGTCTGTATGTATATTATCTCTCCACCACCTTCTTGGTCTACCTCGGGGTCTACGGTCATTTATTTCCTGAGTGTAAGCGAGTTTTGTTTCCCTATTATCTTCCATTCTTTCTATATGCCCCAGCCATTGTAGTCTATTAGCCTTCATGATACCAGTGATTAGCGGGGACTTAAACAAATCATAAATGTCTTTGTTACTTCTTCTTTTCCACTCTCCACTTTGTGTATCCCTAATGGGTCCAAAGATGCGTCTTAAAATTTTGTTCTCAAAGGTTTGTAACAAGGCTTCGTCTCCTTTCGTTGTACTCCAGGTTTCAGAGCCATACAGCACAACTGGTCTGATCAGTGTTTTGTATATTGTGATTTTGGTGTTACGAGATAGCGCCTTTGATTTTAGTAGATGTTGTAGTGCATAGTATATCTTATTTCCAGAGTTGATTCTAGTTTGTATTTCTTCCCTTATGATGTTGGAGCAGTTGAAGATTGTACCCAGGTATTTGTATGTTTCCGTTCTTTTAATGGTCATATTATCTATTTGTATGTGGCCAGAGTTTTTAGCCATTCCGTCTCTTGAAATTACCATATATTCTGTCTTATCTTGGTTGATAACCAGCCCCATCTGTTGGGCTTTTTCCTTTAAGTGAGTCAATATTTCTAATGTCTTTTGTTCACTTTGCCCTATAATATCTATATCATCTGCATAACCAAGCAGCTTGGATGTTCCTCCAATATCACATTCCTCCTTTACCTTCCTTACAACTTTCTCTAGAGCCAGATTGAAGAGTAGCGGCGATAGTGCATCACCCTGTTTCAAGCCAGATGTTATTTGGAAGGGGTCTGATTTCCTGCCTTTATATGTTACTATATTATAAGTATCTTCCATGCATAGTTTGGTCATGTTAATTAACTTCCTTGGTATTCCAAATTCCTGCATAACTGATTATTTGATATTGTTTTTCTCTCCATATTTTACGGTTCTGTACTTCTCGCCCTTCTGAAATTCATTTTATAACGTAAGTTGACCCGAAAATCACGTTTTATGTAGACGTCTAGACTTGTTCTGGTATGTGTTATTAAATTTAGCTTCCAGTTTTACGTATAGTGTCTAGGGGCGGGGGGTGAATGTATAGGGAGGAAATACGAAAGAGGGGGGGGGGGTGCTAATCAACACTCAACATTCAGTACATCACTACTATAAGTAGTGTGTATGGACTACGCTTGAGTTGAAAGCGAACAATAGCAAGAAAATGGCTGTCATTATTAGTGTCTCCACATCCGCCATTTTGTGTGACTGCCGATATATGTAGGTAATTTTAATTCCCATGTTACTTTAATTATCGCCAAGGTTCCTTAAATGAGCAATCAAGTGCCGGCTCCGCAATGAAATTTGGAAATGTCTGCAATTGATCGCTAACACTTTCTCTCTCAAATGGTAGACTCTGATAGAATATTTCTTTTGTCGATGTAGTTTTGCTATTAGTTAGCAGTTGGTACTTCATTATTTATTATATATGTTTACTGCTAGTTAATTTTACTAATTGCGATACTTGTTCATTTTCAAAACAATGTATTCCAGTAGTGAATTTATACACAGAAGACACAAACAATATTTTGTACGATTTATTGCCTGGTATTTTTCGCTGCACATCTTCAGGTGCATGCTACAGAGTTTGTATATCGTATGAAGTGAATAAATGAATTATACTTTTGCTGAAATACTTAAAACACATTGACACTTAAATTGTTCGTATGTGGAACATTTGTTGTCCCCATGGTCATCGCAAATTTGGAATGGCATCTTTCTGTTTGCAGAAAAATGGCTGGAACAGTCTAATTGCTAATGCCTCGATATATTTCACGAACAGTTTAGTTTATTGTTCGCCGAATAGAATATGCGAAACGCTTTTCTTTATTAACTTTAAGATAGATCAAGATCGCCGAGCTCGGTGTTTTATGACCTGTCGACTGCACAAGGACTCCTAAAGAATGATTAACTATCTTCTCCACTGACATTGGTATATTTTGAGTTACTCGATTTGCTAATTGATGTTCCGTTCTACCAAAGTAAGTTACTTGGCACTCACGCTGGAATTGATAAATACAGTCTGATTTGATCTATGGAGACAATGATTCTGTCACAGATGGAGCAGTTATCCATATGATTTTATATCTGATCATTGGGTCAGCAGTAAAGAATGTTCGGCTTACTGCTGTTTTAAGTCGAGGGTGCATTAGTTTCATTACATTCTCGCTAAAAAAAAAAAAAAACACTTGAAGTTCGGAGGCCCATGATTATGTGTGGGTAGTTTTGAGTGAGTGGATGGCAGTGACGCTTGATAAAGTAGGTCGAGTATCCAGTAGACTGTAGTCTTTTTATATCGATTAGCCAGGGTCCGTAGATTGTAGTCTTTTTATCTCGATTAGCCAGGGTCCGTTCATCCATTAGATTGTAGTCTTTTTATCTCGATTAGCCAGGGTCCGTTCATCCATTAGATTGTAGTCTTTTTTTTAAATCTCGATTAAGGTCCGTACCAGGCTGCGATTATACCTATATTGGATAGGTGCAAAACTATTAGAATTCAGGTCCATGATCCCATTCCATAGTCATATTTATGGATGGTCTCATCCTCTCATCGTCGGATTAATATGTCTGAGAACGATAAGGTGTCATTGTGTTCGTGGCGTGTGTGTGTGTGTGTTTGGGGGGGGGGGGGGGGGGGGCTAACATAAGTGATATAATTACTCACGCGTAACAGCAGCGGAAGATACAGAAAAAGTAGCTAAAAAATAATCAATAATAAAAATAAACTATCAGAAAGGTGTAAAATCAAAGGTGATATTTGCAGACACCTAATGTTGTTTCCAGGCGTCCAATTTTATATTTACTGCACTTTTTATACGTTGCGAATACCGTGGAGAGTCAGAGCAACTAACAGCGATTGCATAGAAGAGGCTAATGAAAGTAGAACATTATATGGAACAATAAGAAAGAGACAAGCTGTGTTCTCTGGTCATTTAATGATAAGATAGGCGTCAATGAACATTGTCAAGAATGGATAGATAAACGGAAGACGATGCGGAGTAACAACGAAAGAAA
The DNA here is from genome assembly GCA_014155875.1 of Cepaea nemoralis. Taxonomy (NCBI): domain Eukaryota; kingdom Metazoa; phylum Mollusca; class Gastropoda; order Stylommatophora; family Helicidae; genus Cepaea; species Cepaea nemoralis. The sequence continues at coordinate 36,560 of JACEFZ010011833.1, read as the reverse complement.
TTATGCTGGATGGTAGAAGACAGTGGTGTGGCGAGTCATAAACGAATCGCCGTTTGACAAGACAGATTATGTTGATTATACTGACTCGTGTTGTTATTGCTGGAGACGGAGATGGAGATAGAAAAAGAAGGGGAGGATGAGTAGGAGGGAATAGGAGAAGGTTGAAAAATCTGGCCGATTAACTGTAACTGTATTTTATTTATTTATTCTTTGTTAGTTTTGTTGTCGGTGCTGTTATTGTTCTTGTTGTTGTTGTTATTGTTGATTGACAGCGTATGCATAGGCTGGTTATGGTGTGTTATTTGTCTGATTAAAGTCAAGAATAACCTTTATAATTATATTGTTATCATCATCACGGCAAATCATTGCAAAATCATAATAATAGAAAAAGATCACATTCTACATGTATGGTCAGTTTATATGAAAAACCTTTATGATGATAACAGAGACTGAACAGTATGATATTAGATTTAATAATGAAGGACCGCCAATTTTGAAGATGGAGGTTCGAAATGTTCTTAAACATATGAAAGCTGGCAAGGCCCCCGGTTCAGATAACATCACAACAGAAATTATTAAAGCTTTAGAAGAATTTGGACTAGATCAAGTCACCAGACTGCTGAACACATTATATGATACTGTAGATATACCTTCTGAATTATGTAACTTCGTATTTATTGCAATCCCAAAGAAATCAGGAACCTTGGAATGTGATCGACATAGAACATTTAGTATAATGAGCCACATCACAAAGATTTTGCTACGAATTATCATGCAAAGAGTGAGGAAGAAAATACAACCTGAAATAGGGGAAGAACAATGTGGGTTTGTAGTGTAGAAGGAAAGGGTACAGTAAATGCTGTGTATATGCTGCAAACAGTTATTGAACGTGCTATAGAAGTAAACAAGGATATACATCTTTGCTTTATTGACTACACAAAGGCTTTTGATAGAGTTAGACATGTCAACCTGGTAGATATGCTTGCAGATCTACAAATTGATGGGAAAGACATTAGACTTATAAAAAATATATATTGGAAACAACAAGCTGCCACAAGGATTGATAACGAAGTGGGAAAATATCAATCTATTAAGAGAGATGTTAGGCAGGGATGTGTAATGTCTCCAGATCTTTTTTCCCTACACAGTGAAAATATTTTCAGGAATGTAGAAGATATAAATGGAATCAGCATTGGAGGACGAAACATCAATACCATTAGATATGCAAATGATACAGTATTGATTGCAGACAATGCACAAGATCTACAACAATTAGTTGGCGCGGTTGTTGTACACAGTAAGCAGCTGGGATTGGAATTAAATTGTAAGAAGACACAGGTCGTCACTAGGAAGAACGAAGTACCACAATGTAATATACAAGTAAATGGGAATATTCTTCAACAAGTGAATCAGTACAATTATCTCGGAACAGTCATAACATCTGAAGGGAGAAGTAGTATTTAGCAAGATGAAAAACATACTGACCAATAAAAAAGATGTCAATTGAAATGAGAAAAAAGAGTGTTGAGGTGCTACATAGAGCCTGTTCTTTTGTATGGATGTGAAACTTGGATAATGTGCATTCAAGCTGGAAAAAAAAACATCTGCTGGCTGCAGAAATGTGGTTTCTGAGGAGAATGCAAAGAATACCAAGGACAGACAGAAGAACCAATGACCAAGGTCTGCAGGAGACAAATGAAAATCGTAAATTGATTAGTGAAATTAGACGTAGACAGTCAAAATCATGTTATGAGAAGAAATGAATTGGAGAACATGGTGACAACTGGCAAGATCGAAGGGAACAGACCAAGGGGAAGACCGAGAAGTAAATACCTGGATGGCTTGGCCACGTGGCATGGTCGAGACAGGAACACTGAGCTGATCCACGACACTGGTGATCGAGTGAAATGGCGAGTCACGACTGCCCACGCTTTCCGGCTTGGCATATGATTGATTGATTGATCAACATCACCACAACATCATGATCATCATCAGCAGCAAGTGCCTCGTCAACTGGCGTCAGCGATAATGCTCTTCAATGAAGGTCAGCATGACCGAATAGATAAGAGCGCTTATTCTTAAAATTCCGGTGTGCTGATGCCAAGGTAGCGGTTTCAACCTCTACACTGGTCAGTTGGACTAAGATGTTGACTTTTCGTCCTTGACTTGGGGGTATAAATTACAACTACCTCGGAAATCGGAGTGGATTCTCTTGATGACGAGGAACAATGGTATTCATTCATTCATTCATTTTGGAACGCAGAGGTGTTTCCAAGGCACCAGGGCAAGTTTCGTACTGGCCAAGACCTACTGCACGTCATCGCCGTGTGTCCTGGGCAACAGGTCCCTCGGGGTCCTGGCTAACGTAGTAGGATCGGTGATTCTTCCGAAGCCGGAGAGTATCTGCCTGCACGGCGAGGAACCACCAGTCTGCACACCAATAAGCCAGACATGGGACAATGGATACTGACGCAAACCTCAGGTCTGGCATAACATCAAACTGATGTTGGACAACAGGCTTCATCCGACATATAGGACCTTGCGCTGGAGTTCATAGCCAGCGAGTACAAGCATTCATTAATTCATTAATTCATTTAGTAGCATGTCGTTTGCAGAACCTCGCTCCCGGAACAACATTCCGGAAAACCTCTCGATCATAAGCAAGATGTCCTGCATCCGATACACTCATATGGTGATCATCCACCACATCCTGGACCCATCTTCTCTTTGGCCTTCCTCTCTTACCAGGCATATATCCCTCCATTATTGTTTCTCTCCAAACTTCCATGACGTTTCAAGTGACCAAAATATTTCAATTTTCTGTGTTGTATCGTCTTTAATAGCCAACCTGCTTCAATACTCTGCTAGTATTAGGGAAAGCTAATCCACAAGCAAAAATAAGCCCAGTGCACTTAAGTAGTGGCACGTGCTTGGACTACGATTGAGTTCAAAGCAAGCGATCGTAAAAAGCAAACGGAAAAAAAACAACCCAAAAAATACATGCTTTTCTACGCAGGATGACTTTAATCTTATGAGCTGGAGTGCACAAGTTACTATCCTTAGACTCAGAAGTAGGCGCAAAAACTCAATAGTTGCATGTTAGTCCCTCCAGATTTTTTACGTCATATTTTACTATATAAAAAGTATAGCTCCAGATCGGTGATGTAAAAACCCCGACTCCAGAATTTCCAAGTGATGCAACCCATGAATAAATAATCGAACGTATTTTTACACTGTTACTTCCCTTTTTTGGTGCGAAGTTTATGATTTTAAAAATTTAATAACTACTGATATTATTGATTGTAGCGGAGCGGGGCTTAAAAAACTATCATCATACTAGTGATGCTGATAAGGTACAGTGTTCTTCCTCCTCAGTGTCATCCTTCTTTATTTCGTCTTCTTTCTTTATCTGTATTGGGCATAACACTATCATCATTCCATTGGTGATGTGTATGGGATAGGGTTACAGTGCATTTCCTCGGGGTGGTCTAGGGGGCGAGAGGCCGTGGGGGTGGGAGCTCAGGGGTGGGGCGTGGGTGTCGGTGTGTGGAATAGGACTAGACGGTTCGAACCTCGAGCCATGACAGGCGTCATATGAAAAAAAAAACGTATAAGTAAAAATGTAAATATGGCGGCTGTAGGATTTGTAGAGGGTCGTAGTGGTGTAAACACTATCATCACACAGATTACAAATGTGTGACGGGATGAGGCTAGATCACTATGCAAACACCACCACTACTACGTTAGCTGAATTCCTATTTACCTTCTGGATTTAGTACACCATCTAAATGACTAATAATGACGTCATATTGACAACACAGACATTTTCTGCACTAAAACTACACACTGCACTAATGGGGACATAATGTATTTTCACGTCATCTATTCAAATGACGTCACATTCTATTTCCCCTGTCTTCAACCCTTATCGTTAATACCAAGTCTAATGACTGGGGATATATGTCCGTCACTCCCTAGCAACGGGAATATGGCGATACGCTATTAGTACTGCTGCACCGGAAATTGTAACTAACTACTTCCGTCCGGTTCAAAACGACCATAGCTGCTGTCAAAGTCTCACATTAAGGGTATATATACATAGAGATATAGTGGATATATATATATATATATATATATATATATATATATATATATATATATATATATATATATATATATATATATATATATATATATATATATATATATATATGGGATGCAACCCCGAGACAGAAACCCTAAGAAGGGAATTAATTACGACAGCTCGAGTGTCCGAGCAATCTCGGGCCTTCTAGAATGCGGGGTCAGTTTGCCTACTGCTTCGTTGACACAGGTGGAACCCGCCGGAAGCGTGCAGGGACCACTTTCACGAGAAGCTCAAGGGGAGTCATACTCCTTGTCCATCCGACGCCCGTCAAGGGCAGACGAATACTGGACAGTGGACAAGAAGCAGGGTTTAGCTTAAAGGGGACGAGATATACAGAAATTAGAGATTGTTGATTAACGAGATAGTTTGATAGATTTATGCTGTGATAGTAATGTGTATGATGACTTGTTAATGTACCTATAGATACTGTGATATTGTGATTAACTGCGAAATCATTATTCGCTAGATTAACGATAATAAATTAGATTGTCAATATACAGTATAGAGTTTGTTGCCTGTCTGAACCCGAGTCTTGTTCCCTAGATCTTTAAGACGTTGACAGGCTACTTGGGGGCTCAAGCCGGTTTTGGCAAGCTCAAGAAATGCTATTTGAGGCTTTATCAAGACTATTAAACTTCACTTAAAATTCTTGACAGTTCTTGGCTTTGCCAAGTAAAATTACTATTACAATCATACACGACAAAGTCTCGATATTACAGCTACTATCTTCTCATAAAGATCTTTGTCCCTCTAAGAAAGTTATTAAAACCATGCTTATTTCAAATTAACATTGACATGACAGGACAATAACTGTGACAAAATACTAATCTTTTTCATTCCAACGACAGATTGTTCCACAAGAAAGTTGTGTGTTTAAATTGTTCGCCAACCTAATATTTTATCAAGATTACCAAATGCATCAGCAGAGTGACACTATTCACTCTAATATTTTGCCATATTGCAAACTGTGATATTTTAATCCGATGCATGAAAATCAGTGTATCTATACACTCACCATAGAACTGCATGAATATCGACAGCAAACGCTAAATATTAGATTACTCAAAATAAAGGACCACTATCGTTATATCATGCCACATTGGTAATTAACGATGCAGTATAAACATTCTGAACTTTGCCTACTAAGGAATATAAATTTACTTCACCAACGGCAGAAATTAACAACTAATGATACAATGTAAACATTCTGAACTTTGCCTACTAGGGAAGGTGAATGGACTTCACCAACTAGTGGAACGGAGCATCAAGCAGACCTACAACTATATATCACTACTATTACAACATGTGCGAAACTACGCGAAACTACGCGAAACTGTGACAACAATGCGTTACCTATTACCTGTAACAGCATCATAGAGACACACAAAGGACGACAACACACGGGTCATCGATGGATTTAATTAGTTTATTATAAATTAGATAGTTAATAAATTATTGTATTATTATATGAATAAAATAGGTAAACATGTCAATTTTTCATTTTTTCTATCATATATGTCAGAAACATTATTTTCCAATATCCAAATTTTCTTTCTAGAACTATTTCAATTTAAATTATAAACTATTCTGCTATCACCAGTACTGGTAGTACTTGGCGTTCAACGTAATATATCGCCAAATTTTTTTATTTTTCCAAGGGCGACAACACTTACCTTAACTTAACTTATATATTTTAACCCAAAAAAAACTATGTTGAATGAAAGATGTACGAATGGGAGAGTAAATGAATTAAATGATGGAGCGATATACTTAGCGGACAAATTGTACGCAAAAGTAGTCATTTTTAATTTGTCTGCGTTCGATGCAAAATGTAACACTTGTCTAAATATTTTATACATGTTTAGTATTAGATATAATTATTCTAAGACTCACACTGCTCGAATGTTCAATTCATGCTTTGCACAAATTGCGTAATTCATGATATAGGAAATTCCAGCTCGTGACGCTTAGAAAGATACCACACACCACAAACACACACGTAGCACACATTATATACATTAGGTAAAACATACATTCACAAAACTAAACACCAACAAGTAAAGCACATACACTTTGCTACAGCAAGTAAAGACGTAATAGACACACTAACAGGCAAACAAGTACATGAGTAGTTACTTGGTGAAAACAAAAGTGATCATATATTGAGCACTATTTAAAACATACGGAAGTAAAAGTGTATCAAAATACACATTCGGGGAAAAGAATTGCAGGTGTTACTAAATAAGCCAAGACAATTCGTTTTGATGAAACTCTCTAATAAAGAGTTCATTGTCCTGGTATCATATTGGATACTTGAGAAGGACGCAGTTGTAAATGCAACAGGAAGCGTCAGGGAACTTCGGTCGGATAGCAGGTTTGGGAATATGGAAGAGAGTTGAGCTCTTCAGCAATC
>JACEFZ010011833.1:0-27500 GCA_014155875.1 Cepaea nemoralis | reverse complement strand
ACAACGAGCCAGTAAAAGGTTCTAATGAATGCATATTGGGATGATAGCCCCTCCCAATAGGGATCCCATTAGGTATCTTCTCGTCTAAGATTTCACACCTCACACCTATAAGTGCTCCGTTCTACTCCTAACTCAAGCCTGAGTCTGGAGAAGCTCAGCTCAGTGCACGAACTCCATAGCACTGGCGAGGATCCTAAAATACTTTGGGTAGATTTTTAAATCGCAATTTTGCCCAGGCAGCGCCGTTAGGCTACTATTTTCCTATTTCCAACTGCCAAGGGATATTTTACGTCCGCAACAATACACACGGGCGTCCAATCTCACTACCCAGAAACCAGGGGAATATATATTACTAAAAGTCCACGTGAAAAAATCCCGGCCCTCGCCGGGGCTTGAACCCAGGACCTCCAGCTGCCTCAGGCGGACACCATACCTCAAGACCACGTAGCTCCCCCTCTATGGCATGTTGGATATCATTACATATGCACTATTATAAATACTGTTTTCTCTCAGCTTTTACACACATAGGCATCATATCTAAGATAATATGTTACTTTCCCTTCCTGACATAGATTTATATTCGAAATATGCTTGTTATCTTCCAGATGGTGGGGAGTCACATGATGCACACGACTTTTTCTATTGGGTGAGGCTGTTCCTATTTAGTGCCCGTTCACAGCATTGATCTGAAATTGTGTTAGATGTCAACACATAATATATGCAACGGGGTGTTTCCCTTTGCCTTCTACCAGCCTGTCTATGGTTTAACTCCACTAGCCTTTATCAAAAGAAACAAAATCTTCAAAGCAGCAAGGATGAGAGGTTGTGATACCTCATACAGGCACTCTAGTAGAGTTGATAGCGAACTGAACTGGTAATGTCTTGATGCAGGTTCGATGCCTGGGACAGTCACTTGTCATAATGAGGGAAAGAATGGCCACCTATTCCTCCTTGCGTTCGCTTACAAAATGTGGTGGTGCTATCACACCACAGAATCAGAGCAGGAAACTGCTTTAAGACAATTTATTTGTTATTTTATTATATCCTTCAAAGGTCCTATTTCATAGTTTTGAGGTAGTAGATAAAGATAGCTGCTCCTCACAACTAACTGACCTCCTTTAAATGATAACTATCTGTTTTTGGTCCACTGCCACTTATATGATACTCACAGCTAACTTCTATATCTAGAGGTCACGTTACCATCTGTAACAGGAGTAGGACAGGTTCCTCCCCCAAAGATGGGAAAAGAGGAAGCCAAAGAGATAAATTACAAATATCTGGATGGCTTTATCACGTGGCAAAATTTGGACAAGAAGTGATCATGTAAGATGGCGAATCATGCTTGCCCAGGCTTATTGGCATAGCACACGATGCTTATGTTATATTATCTCCCTTTGTCGCCATGTACATGATAAAGTCGATGATTTCTTTAATGTTGAACTGGTAGACATAGTTTTACTCATAATATTTAGTTTTCTATAGTTGTAAAGACAGACATGTTAAATAAAATTTACAAAGAGAAAATGGACAATGTATTTAAGATAATAATACAATATTTGCCTGGCATGTCCTGTTTCACCACTTCCATCACTGGCCGAGTGGCTAGAACGCCAGACTCCCATTCGGGAGACCCAGGTTTGATCCCTCGGTAAGGTGTGGGATTTTTTTTGTCATTTATAATTTTACCTGATCCCTTCCATCTCATCTCACTTATGCCTATAATATTCAGTTTCACTTATAGCATTGTGTAACTTTCCAAGCTAAATCGTTCTAACATTTCATGTACCTATTTAAATGTATTTGTTTTAATTAAGATGCTGTTTTCAGTCTCTGGGTGATGGTTGGTGGCACATGACTGTCCATACCGGACGAGGATGTCCTAAGGTAGCCATTAACGTCGTTCACTGCCTCTGAAATGTGTTTTGTCATGAAGTCTTGGAAATATAATGTGGTGGTTTCCCCTTACCTTCCACATCACATGGGGTCTGTTACCTCAGCCTTTGACAGCCATTTACGACTGTCAGGAAAAGTGAATGCCCTTCTCTGCTCAGCTGCAGATTTGTCCACTTGTCTCAGTGGACACAATTATCCTGAATATTTATTATTATAGGAAGATGATCTGAGTTTGCACCCTCCATTATTTCCCATTTTGCTTTGGCCAGATCACTAAGTTAACAACCACACAAAAATTATAAAACCCATTCGACGATTAACCTCTTTATTCTTGAAAACTCCAGCTGCAGTCTTTACATGATACACTAAGCACAGAATTTCAAAACCAAAATGACAATTCATACTGGTGATTATCTTTCAAAATGATGATGATGCCCATGTTCTGAGTAGCAGGTTATCATGTCTGTGAGTGAAAAGATCAGACATGATAGCAAAATGCAGACAGTATGACAAATTATGTCTTGTCATTGACAGGGTGCAACAACTTCTCATTAACCACCATGATGGTATTAATGATTGTAGTGGAGAACAAGTGATAACATTTCATGTTCACAATCTACACAAAAAACATGCCATCAAGGAAATGCTGCCAATAACATTCACCAAAAAATTGTCTTACTTCAAAACCGATTTTCATGCAGATGTATTTAAACTGATAAGTATAAACGTAAATGTATATATTATTATATAATTATAATTTTTTTAAATAAATTGTTGTAAGGCTCAAGGTTCCCCAGGGGGAAGAGCCACCCCATGAAGGTCAAAGTCCCTGTGGGTCATTTGGGTGACTGTCTCTGCTGGTGGCCAAGACTAGCTCAAAGTGCAGATGACTACACTTTGATCTTAACCAAAGTGCCTAGAAGCGATAATTGTATTGAAAATTTAAAAAAAAAAAAAAATAAAGAGAAAAAGGCAGTGAAGTTATAATGAGAAAGTATCCATAAACAGTTTGAACTCCAATAATATTATGGCATTTATACAAAACAATATAAACATACAAGCTATAAAGCATACAACCTGAGATTAATGCTTACCAGGAAATGGAAAATATCAATCTCTATCATACCACTCACATCACACTAAATAACTAGAAATAATTTCTAATAATTATGAATGCACACACAGGAACACTGTTTACACAACAACTCTTTCAGACATCAGCAGCGCAAATTCCCTCTTTATATATAGACAAATTGGTCTAGATTTTAAATTGCTTTTTGTAATTTTGCTACTTACATCAACAACAAATGAATTTATTTTAGAATTCATCAGCGTAATTTGCATTTCTAAATCATGAACATACGAAGCTATTTTAGAATTTAGCAATGTAATTTTCTTCACTAAATCATCAGCATGTGATTTCACTATAGAATTCATCATGAGACTTCTCTTCATCATATGTAGATGATTTGACATTAACTTAGACAACAGCTGTTTAAATTGGCTTTCATAATCATCTGAACGTTTTTTTGATTTCACGAGTGTCAATAAATTATCAAAATCATACAGGCATGAATCTAAAGCAAAATGATGAAGTCTAATTTCACGATCTATATTCTGAGCATATGTAGCTATTGTAGATATCAACCGCTTAATTTTTCTGTGTAAATAATGCTGATATGAACCTTCTTTATCAATAGCACGAACTGCAGGATTTCTTATGTATGTACGTCTTGCTAGCTGTGTTGGTCTCACTGTTGTGGTAGCAGACGTAGCTGCATAAATGTAACACCTCACACTGTTACGCACTTGAGTGTATTTAGGATGTGACTGTGCTATAGTTAATTTTTTATCACTGAGTAGTTTTGGTTCCTTTCCTAGAATAACAAAACAACGGGCCGCAGAATTTTCAGAATGTGATTTTAACCTTAGAGTTTGACTAACGCTAGTCTTTCCAGATTTTCCTGAAGGCATCCTCTTAATGCTATATGACCTAGCAATAGGTATATCAATGGGTATGTTACTTCTAGGAGCAACGGTCTGCAGTTTCATCAGAGGTGTGGTTGAAATTGGTGCACTTGCAGAAGAGATATTTTGAATACTGTGTCCTGGCATCTCTACTGACCAGGCAGTATCTGTGATGGCCTCTATATCCACATCACTGTCATCACCTGTGAACAAAGGAACAGGTCAAATAACATAAACCAACGCTTATATAATATAAATTAGACACAATATAGCACCAAGATCTATGAATTATAGCAGGAAATTATAGCAGGAATACAAAGAACTATCTTAGTAGAGGTGCTGAACCAGCAATGGAAATAATCCCATTGTACCATTACTTATCAGGATCCTCACCAGTGCTGCGGAGTTTGTGCACTGAGATGCAATTCTCTGGACTTAGGCTTGAGTTAGAAGTAGAATGGAGCACTTATGGGTTACACCTGTGTACTGTGATGTTGATCTGTCGACTAAACTAAACTAAAAGTGCTAAGATTAAATTTCTCTGTTAAAGGTGTCAAAGAAAAATATAAATAACTTAAAATGGCTGAAATAGTAGAAGGGCGAAAAGGGAAAATTAGAAGCTTGCTGATGACCTACAGACAGCACAAGTCAATTCCGCCTCTCCCTGGTGTAGATCAGGAAACCATGACAACAAGGTCATGGGCCAACTGGACTCTGGCACTCCAAGGGGGACAGACTCCCCTTGGTTGGTTTCTTTTACCTAAACCTGCGATTGGCCTAGCAAGCAGCAGGGGATTTTCATACTGCTCATAGAAAAACTAAGAAGTTTAATCGGACTGACCCAAATGGATATAGACTCTGCAATGTTAAAGGACTACTAGATAGATCAGTGATTAAAAAAAAAATAGGCACACTGAACATCTGCGGTTTTAACAGTAAAGAAGAAGAACTTATAGAAACAATGGAAAAGAGGAAAATTGGACTGATGGGAATAGCGGACGCCAAAATAAAACACACACAACAACAGGTTGCCTTAAACCAAAGATGTCAAAATTATAATAGAAAAAGATCAGATGTTACATGTGTGATCATATTATGTGAAAGACCTTTATGATGATGCAAGAGAGGAACGGTATGATCTTCAGAATAATATTGAAGGACAATCAGTTTTGAAGACGAAAGATCAGAATGCCCTTAACCATATGAAAACTGGCAAGACCCTGGATCGAGATAACATCACAACAGAAATGATCAATGTCTTAGAAGAATATGGAATAGACCAGGTCACCATGCTGCTGAACGCAATATATAATACTGGAGATATACCTCCTGAATTATGTGAGTAAAGAAAAGAGTTCTTGCATGTTACAAAGAATCAGTTTTATCATATGGCTGCAAGTCTTGAACAATTAGTACACAGGCGGAAAAATCCAAGGAAGCCTTGGAGATGTGGTTTTATAGAAGAATGCTGAAAATTAGTCGGACAGCCAAAAAGAACAATCATGATGTTTTAAGGGAATCTGAGTCACAAAGATAACTTAAATATCAGAAAGAGGCAGCTCTCGCTTTTTGGCCACGTTATGAGAAGAAAAAAACTGGAACTTGTGACAACCGGAAAGATTTGTAGAAAGAGAGATAGAAGAAGACAGCATGAAAAGTTTATTGACAGTTGTGTGTCATGGCATGGAAGGGAGTCAACACACGAATTGATCCATGACATCGGAGATCATAATTTGTGGAGAGGCATGATTGCCCATGCCAGCCGGCAAAGCAGCGGATGATGATGATATTTACTGCAATCAGGGAGAAATCATTCATCCATCCATCATGTGCCATGCCGGTAAGCATGGGCGGGTCATGTTCTGCCATCTCACTCGATCACCAGAGTCGTGGATCAGCTCCGTGTTCCTGTCTCGACCATGCCATGTGGCCAAGCCATCCAGGTATTTACTTCTCAGTCTTCCCCTTGGTCTCTTCCCTTCGATCTTGCCAGTTGTCACCAAGTTCTCCAATTCATTTCTTCTCATAACATGCCCACCCAAAAACTATTGACTGTCTATGTCTAATGTCTCTAATCAGTTTACGATCTTCAATAGTTTCTTGAAGGACTTGTTCATTGGTTTTTCTGTCTGTCCATTTTGCATTTTCCTCAGAAACCACATTTCCACAGCCACCAGCTGTTTTTCAGCTTGACTGCTTATTGTCCATGCTTCACATCCATACAAAAGTATAGGTTCTATGTAGCACCTCAACACTCTTTTTCTCGTTTCAATTGATATCTTTTTATTGGTCAGTATGTTTTTCATCTTGCAAAAGGCTACCTTCGCAATGGCAATTCTTGTTCTAATCTCTTCAAGGCATCTCCAATCAGATGTTATGACTGTGCCGAGATAACAGTATCGATTCACTTGTTTAAAACTATGCCCATCTACTCGTATATCACATTGTGGTATTTCCTTCTTCACAGTGACGACCATAATCTGTGTCTTCTTAATATTCAGTTCTAACCCTAGTTGTTCACTGTGAGCAACAACCGCATCCACCAAATTTTGCAGGTCCTGTTCATTGTCTGCAATCAAGACTGTATCATCTGCATATCTAATGTTATTGATGTATTGTCCCCAATGTTGATTCCTTCCATATCTTCTATATTTCTGAAAATATTTTCACTGTACAGGGAAAACAGATCTGGAGACATTACACATCCCTGTCTCACACCTCTTTTAATAGGCTGATATTGACCTACATCATTATCAATTCTGATGGTAGCTTGTTGTTTCCAATATATGTTTTTTACGAGTCTACGGTCTTTTCCATCAATCTGTAGATCTTAAAGCATGCTTATCATGTTGACATGTCTCACTTTATCGAAAGCTTTTGTGCAGTCAATATAGCAAAGATATAGATCTTTGTTTACTTCTATCTCATCTCATCTCATCGTGTTCCTCTTGTACCTTGCGGTTTACTTCTATAGAACGCTCAATTAATGTTCTCAGTATATACACAACATTTACTGTACCCTTGCCTTCTACAAACTCACATTATTGTTCTCCTATTTCAGGTTGTATTTTCTTATTAATTCTTTGCATTATAATTCTTAGCAGAATCTTCCTGATGTGGCTCATTATCCATCCATCATCTGCCATGCCGGTAAGCGTGGGCGGTCATGTTCTGCCATCTCACTCGATCACCAGAGTCGTGGATCAGCTCCGTGTTTCTGTCTCGACCATGCCACAAGGCCAAGCCATCCAGGTACTTGCTTTTAGGTCTTCCCCTTGGTCTGTTCCCCTCGATCTTACCAGCTGTCAACAAATTCTCCAATCCATTTCTTCTCATAACATGCCCAAAATATTTTGACTGTCTACGTCTAATTTCTCTAATCAATTTACGATCTTCATTTGTTTCTTGAAGGACTTGTTCATTGGTCTTTCTGGCTGTCCATGGTATTCTTTGCATTTTCCTCAGAAACCACATCTCTACAGCCATCAGATGTTTTTCAGCCTGACTGCTCATTGTCCACACTTCACATCCATATAAAAGTACAGGTTCAATGTAGCATCTCAACACTCTTTTTCTCGTTTCAATTGACATCTTTTTATTGGTCAATATGTTTTTCATCTTGCTAAAGGCTACTTTTGCCATGGCGATTCTTGTTCTAATCTCTTCAAGGCATCTCCCATCAGATGTTATTACTGTTCCGAGATAATAATACCTGCTCACTTGTTAAAGAATATCCCCATTTACTTGTATATTACATTGTGGTATTTCGTCCTTCCTAGTGACGACCATAATCTGTGTCTTTTTACAATTTAATTCTAACCCTAGTTGTTCACTGTGTGTAACAATCGCATCTACTAAATTTTGCAGGTCCTGTTCATTGTCTGCAATCAAGACTGTATCATCTGCATATCTAATGTTACTGATGCATCGTCCCCCAATGTTGATTCCTTCCATATCTTCAATATTTCTGAAAATACTTTCACTGTACAGGGAAAACAGATCTGGAGACATTACACATCCCTGTCTCACACCCCTTTTAATAGGCTGATATTGGCTTACTTCATTATCAACTCTTATGGCAGCTTGTTGTTTCCAATATATGTTTTTTACAAGTCTAAGATCTTTTCCATCAATTTGTAGATCTTCAAGCATCCTTATCATGTTGACATGTCTCACTTTATCAAAAGCCTTTGTGTAGTCAATAAAGCTCATTATACTAATTGTTTTATGTTGATAGCATTCCACAGCTCCTGATTTCTTTGGGATTGCAATAAATATTGAATTACATAATTCAGGAGGTATATCTCCAGTATCGTATATTGTGTTCAGCAGTCTGGTGACTTGGTCTATTCCATATTCTTCTAAGGCATTTATCATTTCTACTGTGATGTTATCTGTACCCTGGGTCTTGCCAGTTTTCATATGGTTAAGAGCATTCTGAACTTCTATCTTCAAAATTGATGGTCCTTCATCATTATTCCAATGATCATATTGTTTTTCTCTTGTATCATCATAAAGGTCTTTCACATAATATGATCACACATGTAACATCTGATCTTTTTCTATTATAATTTTGCCATCTTTGGTTTAAGGCACCCTGTTGTTGTGTGTGTTTTATTTTGGCGTCCGCTATTCCCATCAGTCCAATTTTCCTCTTTTCCATTGTTTCTATAAGTTCTTCTTTTTTACTGTTAAAACCGCAGATGTTCAGTATCCCTATTTTTTTTTAATCACTGATCTATCTAGTAGTCCTTCAACATTGCAGAGTCTATATCCGTTTGGGTCAGTCCGATTAAACTTCTTAGTTTTTCTATGAGCAGTATGAAAATCCCCTGCGGCTTGCTAGGCCAATCGTAGGTTTAGGTAAAAGAAAACAACCAAGGGGAGTCTGTCCCCCTTGGAGTGCCAGAGTCCAGTTGGCCCATGACCTTGTTGTCATGGTTTCCTGATCTACACCAGGGAGAGGCGGAATTGACTTGTGCTGTCTATAGGTCATCAGCAAGCTTCTAATTTTCCCTTTTCGCCCTTCTACTATTTCAGCCATTTTAAGTTATTTATATTTTGTCTTTGATTACTTTAACAGAGAAATTTAATCTTAGCACTTTTAGTTTAGTTTAGTTGACAGATCAACATCACAGCACACAGGTGTAACCCATAAGTGCTCCATTCTACTTCTAACTCAAGCCTAAGTCCAGAGAATTGCATCTCAGTGCACAAACTCTGCAGCACCGGTGAGGATCCTGATAAGTAAAGGTACAATGGGATTATTTCCATTGCTGGTTCAGCACCTCTACTAAGATTGTTCTTTGTATTCCTGCTATAATTCATAGATCTTTGTGCTATATTTTGTCTAATTTATATTATATAAGCGTTGGTTTATGTTATTTGACCTGTTCCTTTGTTCACAGGTGATGACAGTGATGTGGATATAGAGGCCATCACAGATACTGCCTGGTCAGTAGAGATGCCAGGACACAGTATTCAAAATCTCTCTTCTGCAAGTGCACCAATTTCAACCACACCTCTGATGAAACTGCAGACCGCTGCTCCTAGAAGTAACACACCCATTGATATATCTATTGCTAGGTCATATAGCATTAAGAGGATGCCTTCAGGAAAATCTGGAAAGACTAGCGTTAGTCAAGCTCTAAGGTTAAAATCACATTCTGAAAATTCTGCGGCCCATTGTTTTGTTATTCTAGGAAAGGAACCAAAAACTACTCAGTGATAAAAAATTAACTATAGCACAGTCACATCCTAAATACACTCAAGTGCGTAACAGTGTGAGGCGTTACATTTCTACAGCTGGATCTGCTACCACAACAGAGAGACCAACACTGCTAGCAAGACGTACATACATAAGAAATCCTGCAGTTTGTGCTATTGATAAAGAAGGTTCATATCAGCATTATTTACACAGACAAATTAAGTGGTTGATATCTAAATAATAAAAATAATAATAAAAATAAAATTTCAACAATAACATTGTACAAAAATTAACAATTAAATTTCTCTTTATTGTTTCCAAATTGAATGTTTCATGTAGAAATTTAATTGTTACTTTTTGTACAATGTTATTGTTGAAATTTTATTTTTTTCATTCAAGCGAAGATACATTTAATTTTCTGAAATACAGCTGCTGTTTTCATAGGGGACAGATGGATATCTTTAGTAGGTCGGGGATGTAAAATGACAATGTGAGATATATTTCCCATTTGGTTAAGGAATGTTCCTACTTTTTATAAGTTTGGCTGAAATTTGGTCAACATTTTTCACATTTTGTTAACAAAATTTCCTACTTTTCATAAGTTTGGATGAAATATTTCTTTACTTAACCAAAGATTTTCACATTTGGTTAACAAAGTTTCCTACTTTTTATAAGTTGTGGTTGAAATTTGGCCAATCTTTTCACATTTGGTTTAAAAAGTTTCCTACATTTTATAAGTTGTGGTTGAAATTTGGCCAAACCTTTCACATTTGGTTAACACATTTTCCTACTTTTCATAAGTTTGGTTGAAATTTGGCCAAACATTTCACGTTTGGTTAACAAATTTTCCTACTTTTCATAAGTTTTGTGAGACATTTATAAGTCTGGTTGAACTTTGGTCGCAATGTTTCACCATTGGTTAACATATTTTCCTACTTCGGTCGACATGTTTCTTAGTTAGATTAATAATTTTCCCTTTTGGCTAACAAATTTTCCTATATTTTATAAGTTTGATCGAGATCTTTCTGTATTTGACCAACATGTTTTCCTGGTTTTTATAAATTTGGTTGAGATATTTCAGTATTTGGGCGAAGATTTTCCCATTTGGCTGACAAAATTTTCCTAGTTTTTATTAGTTTAGTTGAAATAGTTGTCTCTTTGGGCGACATTTTTTCACCTGTGGTTAACAAAGTTTCATACTTTTCATAAGTTACTTGGTCAATATTTTTTTTCCATTTGGCTAACAAATTTTCCTACTTGACCAAGATATTTCCCATTTGGCAAACAAATGTTCCTACTTTTTATACAATCGACAGTGTTTCTGTAGTATCCCTCTTAACCAAGTGTCTCGTGTGTATTTTTATGGATACGAGCAGATGCAGTGCCATCTTTTACTGGCTTTAGCCACGTGATTCAGTTGTATCTCATTAGATACGTGACCGGATGCAGCGCCCTCTTTGGCTCGTTTTAGCCACGTGTTTCGGATGTATCCCAATAGACACGTGACCGGATGCAGCACCATCTTTGATTGGCTTTAGCCACGTGTTTTGGTTGTATCGCATTAGACACGTGAACGGATGCAGTGCCATATTTTATCAGATGAGTCAGTAGCCAAGTCTTTAGCCCGCCTTTGTGGTCCTTTTTATGCAGACTGTGCGGCTGATGCAACATAGAAAATATGTCTAAACATGTTCAATAGGTTTACTGTGGTCAGTACACTCTGAGTCATCCTCCGGTTTTCCCCAAAGGTATGTCTGAACATATTCATGTACGTTCACACCCACCGACATAGCCCCATGATGAGTCACCCTTAGCTCGGCCAACTATGAGTTCAATCTTTAGACTTTAATATGAGACTTACCTCTGGGTCTTTTCAAGGAACAGGCATATTTATCTAATCAGCCCGCCACTCGACCACCCTTAACATTGATCAGAAGCACCCATCTAGCCTTTCCTCCACTCACCCACTTTTTACCGTTGATCGAGTCTTTATCTAGCCCCTCCTCCAGCTCTTAGCAAGGACCAGACGTATTCATCAAGCCACTCCACCACTCGCTCACCCCTTAATAACGATCAGAAGCACTTATCTTGCTACTCCTCCACTCACCCACCCCTTACCAATTAAAGCTATACCCGCTAAAATAAATAATATCGGCCATTTTTACTTTTTAAGGTTTTCAATTGTA
Source organism: Cepaea nemoralis (assembly GCA_014155875.1). Lineage (NCBI taxonomy): Eukaryota > Metazoa > Mollusca > Gastropoda > Stylommatophora > Helicidae > Cepaea > Cepaea nemoralis. Next base: position 15,746 of record JACEFZ010011833.1, on the reverse strand, counting down.
ACCTGTGTGATGATAGTGAATAAGCCACTACGACCCTCTACAGATCACTAATAATCGCTACCCATCCCTTACCAACGAATTTCATTAAGCTATACCCGCTAAAATCAATATCGACCATTTTTACTTTTTAAGGTTTTCATTTGTACCCTGTGTGATGATAGTGAATAAGCCACTATGACCTCTACAGATCATATACCTGCCATATTTACATTCTTACTTATATGTCTTTTCATATGACACCTGCCACAGCTTGAGAGTTTGAACCGCCTAGCCCTACCCAACACACTGACACCCACGCTCCACCCCTGCGAACCCACCCCATGCCCGCTCATCCCCTAGACCACCCCAAGGAAATGCACTGTAACCCTAAGCCTTACACAGCACCAATGGAATGATGACAGTGTTTATACCCGACCAAATACAGATACAGAAAGAAGACTAAAATAAGAGGAAGACACCAAGGAGGAAGAGCACTGTAACCCTAACACAGCATCAATCGTTGGATGATAGTGTTTAAGCATCACCCACTACATCTAATACTATCAGCAAATATTAAATTTAAAAATATAAAATTTGCAACATAAAAAGAGAGGTAATAGTGTAAGAACACTCGCTTATTTATTCATGAGTTGCATCCCTTAAAAATATGGTTCCCGTAGGTGCAGTTTCGTGACGTTGAGCCAGGGAGGGATAACAAACATATAAGCATTTATGAGGCCTACTGCCTCATAAACGACTTGATTTGTGTCTCCCCTACTACTTATTATCCCTGTGCTTAGCAACCTCTTGTGGTTTCTCCACCATTATCACTGCATATGCACAGACACTCACTTCCTCTGATGATGTGAAGGATTCGTTCTATAAGGAGTTAGACTCTGTGATCAAGACAGATCAATGCTTGTGTGGGCAAGGACTCGAATTCATGGCCAGTGTGCCTTGGAAAATACAACATCGGTCACAAGAATGAAAATGGACAAAGGTTGCTGGAGCATTGTACTAGAAATGACCTATGTATCTGAAAATGGACAAAGGCTGCTGGAGCATTGTACTAGAAATGACCTATGTATTACAAACTCCTTTTTTAAAACAAAAGAGCTGCATTAGATCACATGGAAACATCCAAGATCCAGCCATTGGCATCAGCTGGACTTCATCATAACAGTGAGGCAACATCTGAACCAAATATCATTAACTCGAAGTTAACAGTGCTGACTGTAATACGGATCATTCTTTGGTTGTTGCAAGGGTTAGACTGAGACCAAAGAAAATCTAAACACAAAATCTAGCCCCAGGATTAATATAATTAACATCCATGATCCTCATAATTGCTTTGAGTTCCAACAGTAACTTGAAGACACTTTCACTGATACATCAGAAAATTGTACAAGTGAAAAGTGGGGTAAACTTAAGGAAATGCATTATAAAACAGCGGTAGGGGTTTACGGCACCGTGGATCATAAGAGGCAGAACTGGTTTGCTGCAAACAGCCAGACACTGCAGCCGTTGATTGTTAAAAAAAAGATAGCTCTCTTAAGAAACAAGGAAAGAACAACGCGTCACACTCTCAGTGAGATGAAGCTAGTTAGGAAGGATGTGCAAAAGGCTGCCAGAAATGACTACTAGATCAAGTTATGTGAGTCCATTCAAACTGCAAGTGATAAGGGAAACACCAGAAGCGTGTATGAAGGGATAAAGAAAACCTGTGGCCGGATGATCAAAAGAAGTGCACCACTGAAAACCTTGACTGAAGAAATCATTACTGATAAGAAACAGCAGATGGATAGATGGGTAAAGCACTATTTGGAGCTTTACTCAAGTGAGACCAAACAAGCGGATGATGCCTTCAACGCCATTGAGGCTATGCCAACTCTTTACCACCTGGACATATTTCCCACCATAACAGAAGTTAAGTATGCTGTAAATGAACTTGCATCTGGCAAGGCTCCAGGTGTCACGAAAAATAAACTTGCTAGTTTCGATCTATGACAAAAGGAGACTTTCGTCTGCACAAACAGGCAACCCTTTGATGTGTATAGATGGAGGAACAAAAATATGTTGCGTCAAAATGTCTACACACAGTCTGCGATTCTTTATGATGTGGGTTGTTCGAGAAACGAATAATAACGCCAGACGTCTGCCAAGGCAGTAGTTAGCCTTTGAAGTGTAGACGGAATGTCTGGACAGACGGTGGAGAGAATTCTGCGATGTGGGGAATTCTCTGGTTCACAGACAGACAGAACTATTGTTGTACGAGACAAAGGATTTCCCCAGATGAAAGCAAACTTGAAGGCGGATTGACTCCAGTTAGTCTAAAACAAGAGGAGAAAACCAGACTCTGGACTGATCAGCGTCTAGACAATTTGGTGACGTCACTCAAGCCATGACTTAAAACAAGTGGAGTTAGTCGACCAAGATTTCTGAAGGATCGGTGCAGTTTCCAAGTTTCCAAGTTGTGTAATTGAAAGAGACTATAGTGTCAAAGTGTTGATAATGTATCGGCGGACATAGATCCAGTCTGTGATTGCGTAGTCTCAATTATCAACCGGAATAGGCATATGGTAGTCTATTAATCATATCTAACTTAGAGTATGATTAGGAATAGAGTACAGTACTGTGCGGGGATATAATGTATTATAGGTGTGGTGATATAGTGTATTATAGGTGTGGTGATAGAATGTTCTATAAGTGTGGTGCTAGAAAGTATCATAGGAGCATCGGCACTTGTATCCTATTGTGTGGCTTTAACTAGCTTGTGTGATATATCATTTTACTCAGGGAGTTGAGGACAATGTAGTGGGATAATAATTAGAGAGATTGAGGATGGTTGGGAGGGAGGAGGGGAATGTGAAATGATAGGATCTTCCAGTAGGGCATCTGCTGGGTTTCTACCCGTTCCTTTATTCTTTCCTGGTGTTGCCATGTCTCAGATCATGTGATGAGCTGTTTGGCCATATGACAGAGATCGGATCTCTGTTGTAGATCTGAGTGCTGCTATTGGCCTACACTCACCTAATTCCGGCCAGGATTGAGTTGCTCTCACCATAGTATTCTCTACTCAACAGGTTCCATGTAGGTGTGCTATGATATTTAACAGTGAAGCTAGAACACAATTTAGAAGATGATGGCTCAGGATTTGAAGACAGAAGTTGCTGAGAGGCCTCTACATTGGGCTTATACCCAAGTTGGTCTGCGGGAACCTGGCTTCTGCTGAGCAGGACATGCTGATGATACTTATGTTCAGCAAGTGATAGTTGTATCATTGAACAGTCAGAACATTATATATATATATATATATATACAACATTGATACCAGGTACATTCATATAAATTTATAGAAATACCTGGAACATTCAGATTGTGGTGTTAATATGGGGAATCTATACAACCAGTGACACTAGATCAAGATTTCCCAAGTAACAGTGACAATAGTGTTAGAATTCTCTGAGTAACAAACAGTTAATAACAGAGGAAATTCATAGTGTGAATTAGATTGAAGACTCTCATTAGACAGTGTTTGTCATGGATGTCCAAACATCTGGATGCCTCGAGAGAAAGCGGAGAAACTCTTCACGTGACCAGAGAAGCATCACCTCAGTGAGGTTGTTTGTCTGGAATACATGGTGCTGGTGTGTTCTCAGCAGTGATGAGAATGACTATACTCCTGAAAACTGATCTGAGTCTATATACACCTTAGAATATACGTCACACAGTCTACACATTATACACACACTTCTCCTACATATACTCTTTGCTTTAATAAATTAAATTTCTTGTTTTTATTTGTTGAAGCTAGAGTTGTCAAGTATGTTATGTTGGGGAAGAATGAGAGGGGCATGATCCAGGGGTGAGTAAGAGTGAGAAGAAGGTGTCTTCAGATTGAGGGAGTGTTGTGGACGGAGTCTGCTGGATATCTCCAGGATAGTGATATTGAATAAAAATAAATGTGGGTGTTGATTCCCATCACTCCAGGGATGCCACTAAAGTAGTAAAGAAGAACAAATAACTACTACGACATTCTTTACTTACGACACCAGGTAAGGATGGGATTCCAATAGAAGTTATCAGGAGTGGGCTAAGACATACTCACTCTACAGATCCACCAGCTAATAGAGCTATGCTGGCGAGAAGGACAAGTCCCACAGGCTTTCAAGGACTCAAGCATCATAACAATGTAAAAGAACAAGGACGATCGGAGCGACTGCAACAACTATAGAGGTATCTCACTTCTGTGTATTGTTGGGAAAGTATTTGTCAGAATTTTTCTGTGCAGATTTCAAGTTCTGGGAGATCAAGTCTACCCGGAATCACAGTGTGGCTTTCGACAGAGCCAGTCTACCATTGATATGATATTCTCATTGCGACAAATGCAAGAAAAATTAGGTGAACAGAATCAACCACTGTTTATTGCCTTTGACTTCACAAAGGCATTTCATTTGGTAGTCGTAAAGGTCTGTTCAAGGCACTAAAGAAGATTGGCTGCCCATAAACTCTTCTGTCCATTGTGGAATCGTTCCACACAGGCATGAAGGGTATAATCAAGTTTGATGGTGCAACTTCAGAAGAATTTGAAATCAAGGGGAAGAGTGGCGTTAAGCAAGATTGTGTACCAGCTCCTACCCTCTTTGTACTCCTGCGGGACGTCCCCTACCTCTTCCCTAGCAAGCAGACAATGCTAGGGTGACCGTTTATTTCCTGCAATATCCAAACTTTGCGTGTGGAATTAATTAAATATGGGAATCATCGCCGGAGCTACGGAGCACGTGCTCCGCGCTTGACACATCTTTCAGAGGCCAGCGAAGAGAGTGAGAAGACGAGGAATTGGTGTGAGAAGAAGGCATAGAAATAGGAGGGCAGGTGCCAGGAGAACAAGACGAAAAGTGGAGAGACTAGGTTTCAACCATGTAAGATTGGGATACTGGAATCGTCGTAGTGCCAGGCAGAGAGGTACGATATTGGAGAGGCTAATATATGATTTTGATGTCCTCATGCTCCAGGAGCTAAATACAGACAAATACCACTGCCCAGCTATATAAACGACAATTATATACACCCTACTGGGCAGAAGAGGCCTGGCAAGGTCTGCTGGTGAAGGAAGGAGTGAAACATGTGGTACTTGACTTGAGCCAGTGGAATCACAGTGCAAGAGAGGTCCAGGGTATTCAAATGGAGATTGGTGGCTTAAGTTGGAACATCATAAATGTATATGCCACAGTGGACCTTTGTCAGCCAGGAACACTGGGACTGGCTTAAGGAATTGGAGGAATTACCAGGTGATAGGCTACTCGTATGTGGAGACTTCAATGTGAGGAACAGAGATTGGGACAGTAGTGGAGAAAACCGACAGGGAATTGCCCTTGCGAATGCCATGGTGGACTCTGATGTGGTCTGCATAAATGATGGTAGGCCGACTAGAATGGCAATGAGGCCTGGAGATGCAGACACAGCTATTGACTTGGCACTTGTTTTCCAGTCATCAGACCTTGATGTAAAGTGGACTGTTTTGAATGACCATGGGAGTGATCACATGCCATGCTCAGTCATGATCTCGAAATCCAGGAAAGTTAATGCCGGGAGAGCGCGCAAGACCTTCCGGTATGAGTGGACCGATAGCCTTCTTGGACGCCTCAGACAGAGGGCATGCAACAGGACTGTTACAATTCCTTGTTTGCAGCCCCATGGTGGACTACAGAAGTAGACCATGCTTGGAAAGCAAAGAGAGCTGCAGTGAAGCAGCTAAGGAAAGTGCGACAGACACCCAGAAGCTCACAAGAGGAAGTGGACACAGCGGAAAATGTCAAGAAAGACAAGGTGGAGGTTTTCAAGTGCTGTGCTGCAGAGGCCAAAAACGCAAAATTGGAATGTTTCTTGAAGGAGATTGAAGGTGATAAAATACTGCGAAAATTCTGGAAACTGCACAGACAAATGCAAAGAAAAGATCGGCCTATGACAGCGGGAACAATTTATAGAGATGGTGTGCACATGACAACAAACATAGAGAAAAAAGGGGGGGGGGGCGATTCTCCAGAGATTTTTGGAGCAGACCAATCATAATGATGCGGACAACAGGTATGCAGTTAGAGAGGAGTTATCTGGCGCTATGAAAGATATGCATTATGAAGACATTATACGGGTTGATGATGTTAAACATATTTTGAAAAGGGCAAAAGACAAAAGACACGGCACCATGGCTCAATGGGGTTAGGTATGGCCACATGAAGGCTTTGAGAGATGCAGACCTGAAAGAGTTGACTGACTGCTTTAACCAGAGCATTAGGACAGCATCAGTACCGCAGGATTGGGTGCACAGCTATCTCATCCCTCTCCCAAAACCATTCAAGGATCATTGAAAGCTGAGCGGCTTTAGGATCATCACCCTTCTGCCACTGCCATTGACGATGAACTGTATTTCGTAGACTGTGTGGGTGAACATCTAGGAAACATCCAGATGGGAAAATGACCGCAGATTTAATCAGAAATGAACTGGGCGTTTTGTGGGGGACTATTGTGTTGACATTCTGGCGGCGGCATTATGCACAGTGCATCTGTGCGGGCTGTTGTTTGTCGAGACTCCTGTCTTTTCCACTTTTCCCATTGGGCAGTGGGGAGCATTTTGTATGATATTCACTGGCACAGGAATGGAGCATAATGGGGACGACCCGTTGCTGTGAAGTTGGAACTGCGACTAACTAACTTAACTAACCCTTCAAAATACATTTGGGAAGGTTCTAGAGAAGATAGTTGCTGTCAAGCTGCAAGAGTTTTTGGAAAGGGGGAAGCTTCTTCCAAGAGGCCTGAGGAGCTACAGGCCAGGAAAAGATACCTGGTCAAATGCAGCCACTGTTGCTTTTGACGTTTATGAGGGGTTCCAGAGTATACAGGAAACAATGGCGGCAGCACTTGATCTCGAGGATGCATACAATAAAGTTCGATATGATATTTTGAGGACCGCACTGATGGAGAAGGGGATCAATCCCTGGTTGGTGAAGTGGATAGCAGCCATCCTGCATTTTCATCGGGTTGCTCTCCGTCTGGGTGCATGGACCTCAGAGCCACATGTTTTAACCCTGGGACTGCCACAGGGATCTGCAATCTCATCGGTGCTCTTTAAAGTATATACGAGCAAGATTGCAAACCTAGAAGCACCAGGGGTTGGAAGGATACTATATATAGGCAGGGGAGAGACAGGGGAATAAATAGCCCAGGAGCTACAGGCGACAGTAGATTGTGATTGATTGGTGCACAGAAATGAGTGCTGTCATCCACCCGGAAAAGGGGCTGTTTTGTGGTGTTCTCTGGACAACAGAATTGTGAGAGCTGATGTTCCAAGCCTTGCGATAGATAGTAGAAGCGTCAACAGAGAGAACAAACTGAAGTATCTGGGAATCACATTTGACAGGAGTCTGTCCTTCAAGGACCATGTGGAGACGGTTGTGACAAGATCTCAAAAAGGACCCGATGCACTTACAACTATGGCTGCAATGGACACAGAGTAGAGAATGCTTTTCACACTATACCAGCACTTGATCCTCTCAGTGATTGATTATGGACTGGGACTGCTGACTGTTTCAAAGAGTCAGCTGGTGAAGCTAGAATGCATACAGAACAAAGCTATGTGGGTCATTCTGGAATGCACCAGAGACACCCCAGTAGTGTGTATGCGTTACATCCTTGATTTACCGACTGTTGCTGGTAGGCTTAAGGTAATGCAGGTGAAGGCATACCTCAGAGTAGCTGCAGACACAGATCATCCCGTTAAGGGCCAGCGACTGATAAGAGGGAAATCATGGATGGCTCAGGTAGAGGATACGATCAGACAGGTGTGCATCTCGGAGAACATCAGGCGAGGAGAGGAGTGGGTCAGAGTGCTGGCGGAGCAGTCAGACTTGTGCAGAGTTATAATCACATTGAACCGGGAGTGCAGGGAGTGGCCAGCAGGGGCCATGGAAGTGGAAATACAGCAGTTAATACAGGATAATCCTCGCTCGGGTGATTTGATTATCTACACAGATTATTCGGTATCAAGATGTTAGAGAAGTGCCTGGGAGTTCATAGCCAAAGCTAATGGTCGACGTTTGGTGCAGGAGAGCCTGGCATATGATAACACAACATCCAGCTTCAGAATGGAGGCGGAGGCGGTCACTGCAGCTCTCCACTGGATGGAGAATACGATACACACACATCGTCATTGTAACTGACTCAGAAAGCATGCTGAGGAGGGTGAGGACAGGCAGGCTTCATGCTGAGTGGCTTGCTTCGCTTCGGAGGTCATGGGTGGCAAGCATCGTCTGGATCTGGAGTGTTGATGCATGAAAAGTCAGACATGGTTGCGGCCTTGTGGGAGCATGTGTACACCTCGGATGAGCAAATGGATCACCATGGTCTGGTAAGAATGATGCAGCAAGGAGTGACGAGGGGTTCTGGCAGATGCTCGACGCTCAGAGGAAAGGCAAGACGGACATTTAATCAGACTGCTACTGGTACTATTAGTGTTGGAACTCTTCGCTGGCTGCTGAGGATGGGGACGGAACGCTTATGGGAATGCTGTGATGTTAGTTCCTAAATCAATCAATCAATCAAAACCCTCTTTGGAATATACTTTTCACTTCTACTGAAATATGCCTTTCATGATCAGGATGGTGGTATATACATTCACTCATGCTCTGATGGTGGATTCTGCAATGCTCAGAGATTGAAGGCCAAGACCAAAATTTAGAGGATACTGATCAGAGAATTGCCTTTTGCAGATGATGCTGCAATTATGACGCACTCTGAAGAAGTATTACAACATCTACTATCTGCATTACACACTGCAAATACACCTTGTATAAATGGAACGATCTAGATACTAAAAGCCAAATTAATTTTATATTAACAAGAAATGACAGAAAGAGAAATATATTAGATAAAAGGGCAGTGCCCAACGTAAGTATAAACACATACCACAAAGCAGTTATTGCCACAATAAGAACCATCAGAGGAAGAAAGCAAAGACCAGGCAAATACATGCCATGCGAATCAGTAAACTTAAAAAACCTCAAAGACAAGGCAGTGAGGGAAAATTATAAGAAAGAACTAACAGAAATCTTTGTAATAGTACCTATAGAAAGAAAAACAGTGGAAGAAGAATGTTCATATTAATCTTTTAAATACTGCAAAAATAACATGTGGAATCATAAAAAAATGCAAAACACGGATAAAGAACATAACAAGTTGCTGGAAGTGATTACACAGAACATAGAATAGCAAGAAGGCATGCAAACAGATTAGTAAAGAGAGAAAAACAAAAAGACTGGGAGGAATATAGAGAATAATAAATAAAAACTACAAGGAGGAAACTAGAAACTTCTACAAAAAGATCAGTGCAATGAGAATGGAAGACCCCTTTGACCCAACTAAAACAGCGAAAAAGAAGAAACAAAAACAAATCCTAAAAAGATGGAGGCTGTACTTCGAACACCTTCTCAACATTCCATCAGATACCACAAGGATCAAGAAACTGACAAATATGCCATAGAAAAACTAGAACCAGACATACTGAAAGAAGAAATTGGAGTAGCCGTCAGATTAGCCCCAGTGAATAAGGAGACGGCAAAATACCAAATGAACTAATGAAAGCAGCAAGAAAAGTAGGAACAGCATGGCTACATAAATTACTTAACCATGTTTGGGCAGAACAACAGACACCACGAGACTGGGGAAACACCATAATTATTCCAATTTGGAAAAACAAAGGCAGTAACAGAAACTGCACACAATACAGAAGCATTTCCCTTTTGAGTCATACTGGAAAAATATGTTGCAAATTCCTGAGAAAAGATTATGAACTACAATAGAACCCCAGCTAAGTGAAACACAACTTGGATTTGAGAAAAATAAAGGATGCACAGATGCCATCTTTGCTCTTAGACACCTTATATAAAAATCAATAGAATTTAATTAAACACTCTACTTAGCCTTTGTCGACTAAGAAAAGGCATTTGATATAGTAGATAGAAACAAGCAATATCTTCAAACGTTATGGAGTGAGTACACTTCTACTCTCTTGCTGCTTTAATTAGTTAATTTGCTATTTCATCTTCTCCCTCTGATTTATTCAATGGGGCTAATCTGACGGCTTCTCCAATTTCTTCTTTCAGTATGTCTGGTTCTAGTTCTTCTATGGCATCTTTGTCGGCTCCTTGATTCATGTGGTATCTGATTGAATGTCGAGAAGTTGTTTGAAGTACTGCCTCCATCTTTTTAGGATAATGGAGGACACTCAGAACCCTTCACCATAAGATCCGGAGTACAACAAGGTTGTGTCCTGTCCTCTTGTTCATAACCTATATAGACAGCAAATGTAAAGAAACCAGCCAAACAGAGACCGAAAGAACACCTGCATGACTGAACAGAACACTTAAGAACCAGTGGCAAATTACACCAATAAAGAGCTCATATTTGCGGATGATGAAGCACCAATAGCAATATCAGAAACAATTGCAAGACCACATGAAGTCTAAACGAAGCATGTGGGGAACATAACATGAAAATTAGTACCAGTAAAACAGAGGTAGTGTCTATAAACAAAGAAGACAAAACAAAGATTCATCTTTAAAGAATACCCCCGAAAACAAGTAAAGTGCTTCAAATACTTGATGAGATGAAATAGCAGAAGGAAATTTGTATAAAATTTTATATAGCCTCATGACATAAAAAAGCATCATAGACATGCAATATTCAGACTCCACAAATAAATTAATAACTAGATTATTTTTTTGTTTTAAATTTAAAATATGCACCTCTTATCCCATCACTGCAATTCATTTTCGCCAAAATGTATGACCAACCAGCTGTCGTTCTATATAAATCCAATCTGGAAATAAGGAAATATAAAGCTATTAGTTTCATACATTTAATTTCAAATAGCATCACTATTTACACAGGCAATTCCAAAGAAAAGTTAGGAATAGGTACACATTCTTAAATTGAAAATGAAAAACAAAAATTCAGCACAATAAACAACTCATGCTGACTGATTCAGTATGAGTGGTCCAGCTGTAATACATTCAAGGATCTGTAGCAGACCAGACACACCAGAGCTACTACTTGTCTAGCACAAGAAGATGCTCTTTGTGCATTATGTGAATGCCTGAACATGAAGTTTATAGGAATGAAATTGTGGACAGGAAAGCTATGAAAGGCATAGCCAATAAGAAAATTTATTTGGCCTAGCAATTAAAATAAATGTATAACACAAAAATGGACAACAATATGAGCCAATCTCAACGAAAGACATGTATATAAATTAATAAATGCTCTAACAAGAACATGTCAAATTGGAAATAAGCTTCACGTTTCCTGCGATAAAACATTACTTAGATTACAACTTGGATGCGCATATTTCACTATTGTGCCAGAAGCACAATAATATACAACACGAATTACTGGAGTACAAGAAATATGAACTAGAAAGAAACCCAATCACTGAATATTTAACCAACCACAATATATCCAAGAACGCTGAGAGATATGGATTTTCTAGCACATTATTAATTGAATCATTATATCATAATCAACATGCAGCTGTCAGAGTAGCCTGTGAAACATCAAAGAAGTCTGAGAGACAAAAGGGAATCAGACAAGGCTACATTATTTCACCATATTGATTCAACACATATGCAGCAAATGTAATGAGAAATGTCCAAACTGATGAGACCAGAGACAACTTTGATCAATTCGTAATTTGTGGAAATATAATTCCAGAACTTGTAGATGAGAGTCGCGAATGAAAGAAAAAGACAACACAGTCCTCCTCTCAAATTGTGCTACAGGATTAGAAGAGTTAATCCGTTTTGTCATGAAACACAGTGAAAATAAAAATATTTTCTTCATCATCATTGTCATGTGCCATGCCGAGAGCATTGCACCAGTAATGACCTATGTATTACAAACTCCTTTTTTAAAACAAAAGAGATGCATAAGGTCACATGGAAACATCCAAGATCCGGCCATTGGCACCAACTGGACTTCATCATCACACGGAGACAACATCTGAACCATATATCATTGACTCGAAGTTACCACAGTGCTGACTGTGATACGGATCACTCTTTGGTTGTTGCAAGGGTTAGACTGAGACCAAAGAGAATCTACACAGCTAAACACAAATCTAGCCCCAGGATTAATATTATTAACACTCACGATCCTGACAAGTGCTTTCAGTTTCAACAGCAACTTGAAGACGCTTTCACTGATACACCAGAAAATTGTAAAGTAAATGAAAAGTGGGATCAACTTAAGGAAACTCTTTATAAAACTGCCATAGGGGTTTACGGCACTGTGGATGATAAGAGGCAGGACTGGTTTGTGGCAAACAGCGAGACTCTGCAGCCCTTGATTGATAAGAAGAAGATAGCTCTCTTAAGAAACAAGGAAAGACCATCGCGTAACACTCTGAGTGAGCTAAGGCAAGCTAAGAAGGATGTGCAAACGGCTGCCAGGCAGTGTGCAAATGATTATTGGATCAAGTTATGTGAGTCCATTCAAATTGCAAGTGATAAGGGAAACATAAGAAGCATGTATGAAGGAATAAAGAAAGCCTGTAGTCCAGTGATCAAAAGAAGTGCACCATTGAAAACCTTGACTGGAGAAATCATCACTGATAAGAAACAGTAGATGGATAGATGGGTAGAGCACTATTTGGAGCTTTACTCAAGTGAGACCAAACTAGCGGATGATGCCCTCAACGCCATAGAGGCTCTACCAACTCTTGACCACCTGGACACACTTCCCACCATAACAGAAGTTAAGTGTGCTATAAATGAACTTGTATCTGGCAAGGCTCCAGGTAAGGATGAGATTCCAATAGAGGTTATCAGGAGTGGGCAAGACACACTCACTATACAGATCCACCAGCTAATAGAGCTATGCTGGCGTGAAGGACAAGTCCCACAAGATTTCAAAGATTCAAGCATCATAACACTGTACAAGAACAAGGGCGATCGGAGCGACTGTAACAACTATAGGGGTATCACACTTCTGTGTATTGTTGGAAAAGTATTTGCCATAATTGTTCTGCGCAGACTTCAAGTTCTAGGAGATCAAGTCTACCCCGAATCACAGTGTGGCTTTCGACAGAACTGGTCTACCATTGATATGATAGTCTCATTGCGACAAATGCAAGAAAAATGCCGTGAACAGAATCAACCACTATTTATTGCCTTCATCGACCTCACAAAGGCATTTGATTTGGTCAGTCGTTTGTTCAAGGCACTAAAGAAGATTGGCTGCCCACCAACTCTTCTGTCCATTGTGGGATCGTTCCTCACAGACATGAAGGGTATAATCAAGTTTGATGGTGCAACTTCTGAAGAGTTTGAGATCAAGAGTGGAGTTAAGCAAGGTTGTGTACTAGCTCCCACCCTTTTTGGAATATACTTTTCACTTCTACTGAAATATGCCTTTCGTGATCAGGATGGTGGTATATACATTCACTCACGCTCAAATGGCGGCCAACCTTCATTGCGGAGACGGCACCAGATTGATTGGTTGAGTGGTACCTTCTTCCTAGTGATGACCATAATCTGTGTCGTCTTACAATTTAATTCTAACCCTAGTTGTTCACAGTGTGAAATAAATGCATCTACTAAATGTTGCAGAGCATAGTCTGGATACTGTACTGTAGCATCCGCATATCTAATGTTAATGATGTTACATCCCCCAGTGGTGATTCCTTTCATATCTTCTAAAATTAAGTTGCATGTCCTTCACAGGACGTAGCAGTCAACCCCAGCATTTTAGCTGTTCGTGATTCCTGGGCAAATTTTACGTTCAGTAGTTTGCCATTGCTTTCTGAACGCCCGGCTCCTATACCTTTTTCGAATATACCAGCACCACTGAGTTTCGAACCCGGGTATAGGGGCTCACAAACCGTGTTCGCAAGCCCTTAGTCACAGAGACCGGTATATTATATGGATATCCAATGGATCTCCAACACTATCTCTTGCCTTGACTTTATATTCTGTCAGGCTGATATTCATCCATCTCTTGATGTTATCCTCCCACTTGTATCGTTGTCTATCTCTTGCTCGCTTGTCCCCAACCTTGCCATCCAGTATGGTTTTTATAAGAGTATCATATCATATCTTCTACATTTATGAAAATATATTTTTTGGCATATCCTTTTTACAGGACATCACTGTCAACACCAGCATTTTACTGCTGGACATTTTGAATGTTAATGAAAATATTGCGTAAAATATACGTGTTTCTTTTTTCATCTAAGTCTGGCTGTTTTGAACCCACAAATATGTGTTTGCTAGGAGTTGTCTCTTATCTCTCTCTCTCTCTCTTGCGGGAGTCTCTGTGGCAAAGTGGTCAAGCCATTTGACTCGTGCTCCGAAGGTTGTGGGTTCGATTCCGGACCGCGTCCTTCGGTTTACGAGTTAAATGTTTCGGAGACTACTGTGGGTCGTCGCTAAAAGCTACGGAGTTTGTGCTTTGTGTGATGCTTTCCGTGCTGCAGAAAGAGACCGAGCCATATGGGATAAACCCGGTGCAATGAAGTCGACCCTGTCGACTTTTTTTTTGGTCTCTTATCTCTAACAAATTACTGTTTTGTAAAAAGTTCTTTTTTTTCTCTAGGCTAAGCGTTAGTGGCATAGTGGTTAGTGTGCTTGCCTGCTAAGACAGTAGTCCTGGTTCAGTCCCCAGCAGAGCCAGAATCATGTTCTTCCAGTCAGTACGGCTATGGGGCTGACCCCGCCTAACAGAAGTTGATATAGATATATTTCATAATGAGCTAGACATGGCTTTGGGCCGATGAGGACATTTTGAAATAACATACTCTTCAAGGTCTTCAATGCCAAAACAGACAAGAAGAATGTGTGAGACAGCGTGATTGGTGGCTAAAGACAGGTCATGTCATAGTAATGATGACAGATTAATTAGAGTGAGCAGAATATCATGAAATGATAGTAAATAACATCTGGTTCAAACACCATCCTTGATGATTTTGGACATGGAAAATCCAGGGATTTTCCATGTCCAAAATCATCAAGGATGGTGTTTTGAACCAGATGTTATTATTATCATTTCATGATATTTCTGCTCACTCTAATTAATCTGTCATCATTACTATCACATGACCTTTCTTTAGCCACCAATCACGCTGTCTCACACATTCTTCTCTGGCAATCAAATTCACTACATACTGATTCTAAAAAGACTCAGAAGCAGTATCACTATAGTAATAGTAGGAGCAAAAACTTGACCAGGAGCAGATGGATATGGATGGCTACCATGTGGCAGTTATAATTATAACGGAGTGACTATACGACGTAAAATGTTGTGAATAATAGTACTGGAAACAGAGGAAGAGGCCTACCACATAAACGTTGGACGGAGGGAATAGCAGAGTCCATGGAAATATCGATACATGAAGCCCATAATCGGGCACTCTCAAGAAGTTTATACTTCACCTCGACACCGCAAGGTACAAGAGGAACATGATGAGATGAGTACGAGCCGCTATACACAAAAATGTGGCTGGTCATGTGATCATTCGGCTGGTCACGTTACCGTTATGTATCTGCAGACTTGTATACTTCTATTGAAGACCATTAACTTAACGTTTAGTATACTTAGTAAATAACAAATTCGTAGTTCCGCAGTGAATAGGTCAGGGGTTAAGGGTTAGGGTTAGTTGTTAACTAAACACTGACCCTAACCCTTACCCCTGACCTATTCACTGCGGATCTATTTGGGAC
>JACEFZ010011832.1:42500-60118 GCA_014155875.1 Cepaea nemoralis | reverse complement strand
ATTGTTGTTGCTGCCTTACCAATCCGGATGTTGATTTCCTGATCTAGGGATAATTTGCTATTTACCACTGATCCTAGATATGTAAAATGGTCTACTATCTCTAGTTCGGCGTCGTCAATAAAGATTGATGGTACCTCATGTGCACCTTGTGACATAATCTGTGTCTTCTTTTTGCTAATTGTTAAACCAAATTCAGAACAAGCATTGGAGAATGCAGATAGTAGACATTGCAATTCTTCCTCAGAGTGGGTCGTAACTGCAGCATCATCTGCAAAAAGCAACTCTCTGATCAGTACCCTCCTAATTTTGGTCTTAGCCTTCAATCTCTGAGCATTGTAGAGGCCGCCATCTGAGCGTGAGTGAATGTATATACCACCATCCTGATCACGAAATGCATATTTCAGTAGAAGTGAAAAGTATATTCCAAAGAGGGTGGGAGCTAGTACACAACCTTGCTTAACTCCACTCTTGATTTCAAATTCTTCAGAAGTTGCACCATCAAACTTGATTATACCCTTCATGCCTGTGTGGAACGATTCCACAATGGACAGAAGAGTTGGTGGGCAGCCAATCTTCTTTAGTGCCTTGAACAGACCCTCACGACTGACCAAATCAAATGCCTTTGTGAGGTCGATGAAGGCAATAAACAGTGGTTGATTCTGTTCACGGCATTTTTCTTGCATTTGTCGCAATGAGAATATCATATCAGTGGTAGACCGGTTCTGTCGAAAGCCACACTGTGATTCGGGGTAGACTTGATCTCCTAGGACTTGAAGTCTGCGCAGAACAATTCTGGCAAATACTTTTCCAACAATACACAGAAGTGAGATACCCCTATAGTTGTTGCAGTCGCTCCGATCGCCCTTGTTCTTGTACAGTGTTATGATGCTTGAATCTTTGAAATCCTGTGGGACTTGTCCTTCACGCCAGCATAGCTCTATTAGCTGGTGGATCTGTATAGTGAGTGTGTCTTGCCCACTCCTGATAACCTCTATTGGAATCCCATCCTTACCTGGAGCCTTGCCAGATGCAAGTTCATTTATAGCACACTTAACTTCTGTTATGGTGGGAAGTGTGTCCAGGTGGTCAAGAGTTGGTAGAGCCTCTATGGCGTTGAGGGCATCATCCGCTAGTTTGGTCTCACTTGAGTAAAGCTCCAAATAGTGCTCTACCCATCTGTCCATCTGCTGTTTCTTATCAGTGATGACTTCTCCAGTCAAGGTTTTCAATGGTGCACTTCTTTTGATCACTGGACCACAAGCTTTCTTTATTCCTTCATACATGCTTCTTATGTCTCCCTTATCACTTGCGATTTGAATGGACTCACATAACTTGATCCAATAATCATTTGCACACTGCCTGGCAGCCTTTTGCACATCCTTCCTAGCTTGCCTTAGCTCACTCAGAGTGTTACGCGTTGGTCTTTCCTTGTTTCTTAAGAGAGCTTTCTTCTTCTTATCAATCAGGGGCTGCAGAGTCTCGCTGTTGGCCGCAAACCAGTCCTGCCTCTTATGATCCACAGTGCCGTAAACCCCTACGGCAGTTTTATAAAGAGTTTCCTTAATTTGACCCCACTTTTCATTTACTGTACAATTTTCTGGTGTATCAGTGAAAGCATCTTCAAGTTGCTGTTGAAACTGAAAGCACTTTTCAGGATCATGAGTGTTAATAATATTAATCCTGTGGCTAGATTTGTGTTTAGCTGTGTAGATTCTCTTTGGTCTCAGTCTAACCCTTGCAACAACCAAAGAATGATCCGTATCACAGTCAGCACTGTGGTAACTACGAGTCAATGATATATGGTTCAGATGTTGTCTCCGTGTGATGATGAAGTCCAGCTGGTGCCAATGGCCGGATCTTGGATGTTTCCATGTGACCTTATGCATCTCTTTTGTTTTAAAAAAAGAGTTTGTAATACATAGGTCATTACTGGTGCAATGCTCCAGCAGCCTTTGCCCATTTTCATTCATGCGACCGATGTTGTATTTTCCAAGGCACACTGGCCATGAACTTGAGTCCTTGCCCACACGAGCATTGAAATCACCGAGCATATAAATGTAGTCAGATTTTGGAACTGCCTTGATCACGGAGTCTAACTCCTCATAGAACAAATCCTTCACATCATCAGAGGAATCGAGTGTCGGTGCATATGCAGTAATAATGGTGGCAAACCCAAAAGAGGTTGCCAAGCGCAGGGATAATAGTCTTTCATTTCCTCCTGCTGGAATTTCAATCATTCCCAGTAGCGAATTCTTCACTGCAAAGCCCACACCGTGTTGCCTTTTTTCTGCCTGCCCTCTACCCTTCCAGAAAAAGGTGTAGTTGTTTTCCCTGAGTGACCCTTCCTCAGCGAGGCGAGTCTCCTGCAGGCCAGCAATATCAATGTTAAGACGATTGAGTTCGGCATCAATCACAGCCGTTTTTCTCACATCGTCAATATTGGTCAAGTCAGTGGAAAATCCTGGACACATGGTTCTCACGTTCCAGGTTGCAAGCCGTAGCTTGAGGTTTCTATTTTTATTTTTGTTTGTACCTGGTGCATTGGTTTTACAGCCTGCGATTCAGATTTTGTCCTAGCCCCAAGCACCCATTGAAGCAGGCAGGCTGTGGCGGATCAGCACCCAATTGGCTGGGGGCTGCCCAGCTTGAGGCGGGCGGTAGCTGATCAGTGACACCTATAGGTGTCTCCCACCGTCAGAGGCAACGCGTGGCGCCCCATGTCTACGCCAACTGACAAGGACTTATAACCCGTAACAGTTGCCTCTCGCTTTGATTCCGAGACCAGTTAAGACCAGGGATGGAGTTATTGCCTCTCCATAGCACAAAGCCTGGGCTAAAATATAGAGATCATGTGTTGCCCATGCAGCATGATCCCTCTCTCGGCCCGCCTAGTTCACTCCAGAGGAAAGGTAACACCCCTACATCTGGAACAAGACAAGCTGCAGAAGCTGCCGGATCAGCAAAGCAATGCTCTAACTGTCCGCCTGTCGGAGCTTAATATTATTACAATAACTACTACTATTACAACTACTACTACTATCTCAACATCTGCTATTATTACAACAACTACTACTATTACAACAATAACACATTTTATAACAACTACTACTATTACAACTATTAGTACTTCTAGTTTAGTATAGTTTAGTTTAGTCGATGGATCAACATCACGGCACACGGGTGTAGCCCATAAGTGCTCCGTTCTCCTCCTAACTCAATCCTGAGTCTGGAGAAACTCATCTCAGTGCACGAACTCCGTAGCACCGACGATGATCCTGAAATAGTTGGGTAGATTTTTAACTCGAAATTTTGCCCGGGCAGCGCCTTCAGGCTACTCTTTATCGATTTTCAACTGCCAAGGGATTTTTTACGTGCGCAACAATATACACGGGCGTCCGATCTCACTACCCGAGACCAGGGGAAATTTTATTACTAGAAGTCCACGTGAAAAAAAAAATCGCGGTCCTCACCGGGGCATTGAACCCGGGACCTCCAGCACTCGAGGCGGACACCATACCTCGAGACCACGCAGCCCCTAGTTAACAGTTCTAACACCACTTGCCTCTGCTACTGCAACTACTACTGGATTATCATTACTAATACTATTACTGTTACTGATACTCTCATTTCTAATGCTGCTACTACAACTCCTACTGATGCTGCTACTACTACATATTTTGACTGTCAATAAAATGTGTCTCAGCCAACGGTCCATTCATTCTATGATCAGACTCGGCTAGTCTAGATGTGTTCACACCTGTTCCAATGGTGGTGTAACCCAGAAAAAAAATAGAGACCTGCTTGCCCGCAATCTCCTTTCAACGACTGCTTCAGTAAAGGGTACATTCAAATGTCAGCGGACATCGTGTCTTACGTTCAAATACGACATCTAGATACAGCCGATGATATTTCCTTACGGAAACCGTATACTTAAAAACTCGGTTTCCTGTGCATCTCGCAACCTTGTGAACACATTTTATTCTAAGAAGTGTGATATGTAGTATACTGGACAGACTGAGAGACGTTTAGCCGACTAATAAGGGGAATGTCTGAGGGGTATCACACAACACTCCAACAAGCCTGTTTCTAATCATTTAAATTCCGCGAATATAAGTTTGTATCCCTGCAGTTAAGCAATCTCATTCAGACAGTTCTATCAGACTGAAAATGGAGAGTCGCTTAATTGACCCAGTGGGGTTTTGATCTTCCAGCGTGAAGTAATATTGTTGTGGAAGCCACGGTTTAACTTTGGTCATCTAGTTTTCTGTTAGTTTTAGTCTTCTCCCTTCTCTTGCCGTGTCATGTATATATTTAATAGTTAGTTTAAAATGTCTTCCTCGGTTTGACATCGTTGACGTTTAATTTGACCTTAACCCATTGGACACATAACTGTCTGCGCAATATTGCTATTCAGAGAAGTTACACGCTTGTGCTTCATTTTTCCGCTGTGTAAACATTCCAGATAGTTTTCGATATCCATTTATTGTGCTTTTTAATTTAATACAATTCATAAACAAACATCTTTGTTTTGTTTGGCGCTGATAGAAGTAGGAGAAAGAAGAGACTTGAGGAACAACACTAGAAAACATAAACATTAACAGCTATAGTTACCAACTGAGATTGGAACCTGTCACCTCCAAATGACGCAGCGCCTCGCTGCAGGAACAAGTGAACTTCGCCGCATGACCAGCTAGACACACCTTTTTAATTTAATGTTAATGCTATTATTATTCGTGTTTGTAATGTTCCTGAAAGAGATTTCAATTACATAAATTCTAACTTGAAGCAGTCGAGGCATGAGGTTAGAGAGAATGAAAATACATCCTTCAATTTAGACGTTGGTTATTGTGGGGTGTGTCTTCTGCTTCCATTCAGTGTGTATATCATTGTTTGGTGTGGTATACTTTCAGTTGGTAGCCTACTTACATGACCGAACCATTTCACCTGCTATTTTCTAATGAACTATAGCGCTGCTATTACCCGCCACTTTAATCGTGATTTCATCATTTCTGATTTTCTCTCTTCTAGATGCATTCTTCTCAGGAATCTCATTTCCGGTGTTGTAATTTTGCTTTTTCTCTTTTTCTATCATTCTTCACGTTAGACATTGGTAGCATAGAGTTGATAGAAAGATTGTGATATAAAGTGCTATAGAATATTGTGTTGTATAGTGTTATATTCAATTTAAACCATGGTAATTGATGCGTATGTGTAGAGAGTACGAAACTGAACATCATTCGTTTTCTTCTTCCTTTTCGTCCACCTCGCATCCCCCTCTTCTTCTTCTTCCTCTTGTTTCTTTGTTTAAATTCAATAAGGGTATTCACTGGCGCCTTGTCGTCTAGTCATACGATAATTCTGACATTGTGCTACAAAACAATGGCTTAATAACTACACCCCATGGAATTATGCCTCTCCATAGCACAAAACCTAGGACTGAATTGTAGAGACTATTTGTTACCCTCACCGCATGATCCCTCTCTCGGCCTGCCTAGGTAACTCCAGAGAAAGGATAACACCAATGCGTCTGGAACAAGACAAGCTGCAGAAGCTAGCCGAATCAGCAATGCTCAAACTGTCCGCCTGTCGGAGTTCGATCCTAGACCAGTTGCTGCCAGAGGCTTAAAGCGTGATCTACCCTGTCATGACATGTAATCTTTAGGCTGTATTACCTCGCACTAGGATAAGGCTTGTAACCTCCCAATTGCGCTTTTCCACCCGACGCAGTTGGTACAATGTGGGGTGTTGGGTTTGGTGAGCGCCGCCCAACATTCGGCTCTAACAGAAAGCAGGTAGTACCGTCTACTGTTTTACGGTAGCTCGTTCGTTTCGTGATACATTATTTTGAGACGTGGATTTGCAACTAATATAAATGTTTGCCAGTGAGCTGGCGGGTTCAGTACGAAGGCGATTTCACACTTCTAAAATATTCGAAGTTTAGTTTAACATTAGGGGAGCGGCTGACCGAATGGCAAAGAACGCCGGGTCCTCCTCCAGGACACCCGGGTTCGAATCCTCGGTAAGTTGTGGATTCCTTTTCTGTCGGGGACAAAAAGAAAATCCTAACCTGTACAGTTCGCGGCAACTGCACTAGCCAGGCGGCCTTAATTCCTCAGGTTCAAGACCCCCCTGTCCTACACTGCAAGGTACTATAGGCAGTATATGACAGTTTTTTTATTATTATTTTTTTTGGAGACAGTTTAACATTGAAACTTACAGTATCTGTTCTAGTGGCTGGCCGAGTGGATAACTTTGTCGGATAATCTCATTCGGGATACCTGCGTTCTGTCGGGGCAAACAGAACGTCCTAACCTGCACAGTTCGCGACGACTGCACTAGCCAGACGACTTTAATTCCTCATTCTCAAGACACCCCCCCCCAACCCATGTCCTACACCGCAAGGTACTATAGGCTATGGATGATAATGTTTACAGTGCATGAAATATGCTGTATTGTCTTTGTATACATCGCGAAATAGAATCACGTGTGAAAGGTGGCCTTGTTTATTGAAAGCTTCAGCCACAAGGCTTTGAAACTTTTAAAACGACTTTTCTTTTCCCATGGGCTGAAAAGACAGCTCTAAATGTAAGGCTATGAATGAATCACCCAATAAACGAGAAGTAGATTGTGAGCTTTACTAAAACACGACTACAAGAGACAAATTGGACGTTGCGGCCAAAGCCTTCGTCAGCACAAGACAAACAAATACAAACCAACACAAAACTACATGAAACACACTATGACAATATTAAACTAATTAAAATTAAATGTACTCATCTGAATTCTGTGTCCTGGCTTGGAAAGTCTGACACGCGTAGGGCGCCAGTGGATCAATAGACCGGATGTATGGTACACGGGTCAAAGGTCAAGCGGGAGGGGAGTGGGGTGGAGACGCACCCATGTGTGCGGAAAAATGAAATTTGAGACCGGCAAAGATGTTACGGACGCAGATGACAATTAGCAATTATCGTTAAGCGCTCGAAACACCGCTGCGGAAACCTATATAGTGTTAGTATACACAGAGGGGCATGAGTGGCGGTCGTTCAGAAAAGGATGGCAAAACACCGAACGTAAATCCGCCAAGAGAGTTGACTAGTGTCATACAAAGGATCTGCACGTACCCAGATGGTGGACTGTAAGCTAGGGGTGGGAGGGGTGGGGTGGGGAGTTAAATAAGGCCGTGAGGGGAGAGTGTGCCCAACTGGAAGATGAGACGGTGTTCCAATGTCTTCCGATCCCGTTCGTGGGATGCGCATGATTTGATGGCCGTGACCTGTATGTCGGCTACGCCATAGTGGTCAGGACTGTTGAAATGCATGGATACTGGTTTCTGGGCGCCGCTGGTGATGTCAGAAAGGTGTTGTCGAAATCTGTCCCCAAGACGTAATCCTGTCTCACCGACATATCTCATGTCGCAACGTGTGCAGGTAATCGCATAGATGACGTTGCGACTGATGCATGAGAAACCCTCACGGATGTGGAAGGTCGTCTTAGGGAATGTCAGACTCTGGGTTTGAAGTACGTATGGACAGGTCTTGCAAACCGATCGAAGACACGCCACCGTGCCAGGAAGAGACTGGTGAGGTTGGGGTAGCCTGCTATGGACCAGCACATCTCTGAGGTTACGATCCCGCTTATATGCCACCAGAGGAGACTCTGAGAAGACATCACAAGTGGTCGAGTCCGCCCGGAGAATGGATAGATGTTTAAAAAGGATATTCTTGGCAGCAATATTGTGGGGATGATAAGTAAGTGAGAGGACAGGTCTATTGTTTCGTGGTTTTGGCCTGGAGGAGAGAGAGCCTCAGTGCGACTGATAGACTGGCAGCGGTGAAGAGCTGTAGATAGAACATTCTCAGGATAGCCACGAAGGCGAAAGAAATCAAGCATCTCGTGGGCTTTTTGATGGAAGTCGTTGTTATCCTGACAAAGTCGTCGGAGACGTAACAGTTGAAAAGCCTCATAAAGAGAAAGATCTACATTTGGGCTTGCCTATTGGTGTGAACAGTATGGCGCTACCACCATAAACCCCGAAGTCTCAAGGCCTATAAATTACTTATTTACTTTCACTTTACGTATTTAATGTGTGTGTATTACTGTAAATAGGAAAATAACATCAAGGATCTATCTAGAAAAACACTCCCTGAAACAAGTAAAAAGCTTCAAGTACTTAGGAAGTATAATATCATAAAATGGCAAATTAAGACGAGATCGAGAATATATGCAATTTAGCAAATCAGCTCATTGGACACAAGGCACCAATACTCAAGAATAAACACTTTCCAGTCGATACTAAAATAAAGCACTATACAACACAATCTTCCTACCAACTCACTGCTACCAATGCCAAACCTGGGCAATGACACAAATAACAAAAAGAGAAAAGAAAACTTACAACAACGGAAATGCGATTCTTATGAAGAATATTCAGCGTATCAAGAAGAAAGAAAATCAGAAAATAAGAAATTAGTACTAAAGTGGGGATTATAGCAGCGGTAGATTTCATGAGAAAACAGCAAGTTAAATGATTCAGCCATATAGCAAGCCTACCAACTGATAGTATAACACAGCAAGCAATGGTGTTGGAAGAGTGGAAGAGGCCGACCGTGTAAAGATGGAAAGGAGGAATCACAGAGTCCATGGGAATCTCGATATACGAAGCCCATTAACGGGCACTCTCCCGCTGTTTATGCTTCACCTCGTCACTGTAAAATTCAAGAGGAACAAGATGAGATGAATGTAAATGGGTTTAATTCTTCAAATTGTGTTACATTAAAATACATTCGAGGTTATATATTCCATTATATTGTTAAAAGTTTAATTCAACCAATTTTTTGTAACGTAAGTAGGGTTCCATTTTAAATAATCATTTAAAAAAGCATTATGTTTTCTAAAGCAAAGTTGTCGAAATTCTGAGTGAATATCGTCTAAATATTTTACAAACTCAGGGAAATATTGTGAAACGTAATTAATGTGTCATCGTGGACAGATTGACATTGGAGAGATAATGAATCATCTGAAAGTAAAATTAGAGATATTTTAATTGCGTAATGGATGGCGTGATTTAGAAATTATGTGTACATTTTATGATTTAGAGACCTGGATATTATAAGTTTGTTATTTATAAATTGTATATACATTTTGTGATTTAGAGTTTGTGTGTATGCATATTTTCTGATTAGGAGATTGTGTATATAATTTGTGATTTAGAGATTGTATATATATATATATATATATATATATATATATATATATATATATATATATATATATATATATATATATATATATACTTAGCGATTGTGTATATATGTTGGGATTTAGAGATTGTGTAACCATTTTGGGATTTAGAGATTGTGTATATATATTTTGTGATTGGGATATTGTGTATAGATTTGGTGCTTTAGAGATTGTGTATATATTTTGCTATTTAGAGACTGGAAACATTTAGTGATTTAGAGATTTGTGTGTGTGTGCGTGCGTGCGTGCGTGCGTGCGTGTGTGTGATAAAATACATGTGCATACATTTTGTGGCGTATAAAATGTAGGGGAAAAGGGAGAGGGGGAGGAGGGAATGGCCAAGAGGTATTGAAATAACGTAAATTAAAGGACTCTTTGACACTCCTGAGAGGCACTAGATACACGGTGCTAGGCCCATATTGTTATAGGCCAGCCAGCACTGGGTGGCTGATGTGGTCAGTATCTCACCGGCCGCCTTTACTTCCTTGGTTCGTATGTTAGGCTGGGTCGATCTGGGAGGTACAATGACCGCTGTTTAAGTCCAATATAAAACAAGACCCCAACTGTATACCCCATCTCCCCACCGAGCCTTCTAGTGGAGGGGAGAAATCTCTGCATTGAATGAGCTAAACAAACCTGGAGCCAACAAACGTCCTTAACAGTTTGTACATTTTACTCCTGTATGATGGACATTCTTGAAGCAAATGTTTAGCCGTCATTTTACCAATTACATCGTTACATACATATCTACTTCATCTTCTTATAGTCCATCCCTTGTGGAGTTGGTGATCATGTCTGTCCACATTCTTCTGTCTCGTGTACTGCCAATCTTCTTATAGTCCATGCTGTGTGACATTGGCGATCATGTCTGTCCACAGTCTTCTGTCTCGTGTACTGCCAATCTTCTTATAGCCCATGCCGTGTGGCGTTGGTGATCATGTCTGTCCACAGATTTCTGTCTCGTGTACTGCCAATCTTCTTATAGTCCATGCCGTGTGGTGTTCATGTCTGTCCACAGCCTACAGTATCCTGTACTGCAAATTATATTTGATACACATTATTCTCCATGTCATGATATAAAAACAGTCTAGCATCTTCTCTTTTTGTCTCCCCCTGCTTCTTCTTCACTCTAACGTTACCCAATGTATCTAATCTTTAGGTGATTGAACAGGTGTTATTTGTTATGTCCTGTCTGGAGATGTTTATGTGTTCAGCATTAGTTCATGTAGCCTGTACTTGTGTCTTGCTCTTCCAACCAGGCTGGCCACACAACAAACTCCTAGAGAAGACCCTCTACCTGCAGGTCATAGACTACGACAGGTTCAGTCGGGATGACCCCATCGGAGAGACGTACATCCCTCTCAACGAGGTCGATCTGTCCACATCTCCGGTGTCTTGGAAGTACCTGCAGCCGTGTAAGGATTCCCGGGTAAGTGGACGTTGTGCTGTCTTCTTCTCCTTCTACTGCTGCTGCTGCTGTTGTTGCTGTTGCTGCGGCTACTCCTCCCCCTCCTTTTCTTTTAAGGCCACATTCATATTTTTCTATTTCTTCTTCTTCTTCTTCTTCTTCTTCTTCTTCTTCTTCTTCTTCTTCTTCTTCTTCTTCTTCTTCTTCTTCTCCTCCTCTTCTTCTTCTTCTTCTTCTTCTTCTTCTTCTTCTTCTTCTTCTTCTTCTTCTTCTTCTTCTTCTTCTTCTTCTTCTTCTTCTTCTTCTTCTCTTCTTCTTCTTCTTCTTCTTCTTCTTCTTCTTCTTCTTCATTAGTCCTACTGCTATTGTCTTGAAGCATCGTAGTATCGTTAACCAAAGCAATTGGGCGTAGAGAGTCAAGATTTTTTGGGCACGTGAAAAGCCAGTGACAACTGGCAAGATTGTTGGGGGAAAAGCAAAGTGAAAACGTATAGATAAATATCAGTGACAATTGGCAAGATTGATGGGGGAAAAGCTAGGAGAAAACGAATGGATAAATACCAGTGACAACTGGCAAGATTGTTGGGGGAAAAGCAAGGAGAAAACGAATAAATAAATACCAGTGATAACTGGCAAGATTGATTGGGGGAAAAGCAAGGAGAAAACGAATAGATAAATACCAGTGACAATTGGCAAGATTGATGGGGGAAAAGCAAGGAGGCAACGAATGGATAAATACCAGTGATAACTGGCAAGATTGTTGGGGGAAAAGCAAGGAGACAACGAATGGATAAATACCAGTGACAACTGGCAAGATTGTTGGGGGGAAAAGCAAGGAGAAAAACGAATGGATAAATACCAGTGATAACTGGCAAGATTGATGGGGGAAAAGCTAGGAGAAAACGAATGGATAAATACCAGTGACAACTGGCAAGATTGTTGGGGGAAAAGCAAGGAGAAAACGAATGGATAAATACCAGTGATAACTGGCAAGATTGATGGGGGAAAAGCAAGGAGAAAACGAATGGATAAATACCAGTGACAACTGGCAAGATTGTTGGGGGAAAAGCAAGGAGAAAACGAATAAATAAATACCCAGATGGCTTAGTCACAGAACATAATCGGCTCAAGAACACAGCCCTGTGTCCAAGACTCTGGTGCTTTGTGAGATGGCGAATCATGATCGCCCATGCTTACGGCATGAAACATGATGATGTTTAACCGCTAGCTGTTTGTTGATTTGTTTAAATGCGTTTGTTGAACGCTCTATTTTATTACAGTGATAAGATTGGATGAAGGGATATATATTGTTTAATTAGGGTCGCTGAACTTTGAAGTTTTGAGCTGTCGGTCCTGATTGTCCGCGAACGATGCTCGTCCTTCTAATTCTGTTGTTGTTGTTATTGTTCTTCGGGGGATGCGATGCTTCTATTTATGGCGTTAAAGGGCCTGGTTTTCAAAGAGATTATCTGACATTGATGTATGAGGGGGCGGGTTCCTTCACTAGAGGGTGGGGAGGGGAGAGAGAATGAGGGAGATGGGGGAGCCGGTGGAAGGGAATTGGGAATAAGCTGGAAGGAGGTGGAGAGGGCAGTGGAAAGAGAAATGGAGTTGGAGATGGGGTGGGAGGTGGGGTGAGAGCTAGAAGGAGAGATGGAATGGAAGTTGGAAAGAGAGGTGGAATGGGAGATGGAAAGAGAGATGGGGTGGGAGAAGGAAGAAGAGATGGAATGAGAGAAGGAAAGGAACAAAGAGGTAAGTTGGAGAGCGAGGAGAGACTGATTGAGGGAGAGATATGCCGAAGGTTGAATATATATATATATATATATATATATATATATATATATATATATATATATATATATATATGTAGTAGTAGTAGTAGTAGTAGTAGTAGTAGTAGTAGTAGTAGTAGTAGTAGTAGTAGTAATAGTAGTAGTAGTAGTAGGCCTCTTTCAGTCCTGAAGGATTATAGAGTTGTGCCGCTTGGGAGATGCCTGGCAGCACCGCTGGTGACTGTATATTCCAATGCGAGAGTGACAATCCTGTCACAGTTTCCACATCTGTAAGACGAGGCAAGTCCTGCAGTAAGTGACTGCGCTTTGAGCCTGTGCCGCCTATCCTCAGTTTGTTGGATCAGATTGCGCTCAAAGAGCACCACTCCGTTTCGTACATCTCTTCTCCAGGAACATCTGTCTGTTGCAACTCTCTCCCACGTGTCTGGATCTATTCCAATGGTTTTCATATCATGTTTACACACATCCCTATATCGCATTTGGGGTCTTCCGGTTGGCCTCTTTCCTGTGGCTAGTTCTCCGTAAAGGAGATCTTTGGGAATACGTTCATCCTCCATTCGAGATACGTGGCCCAGCCACCGGAGGCGTCTCTGCTTGAGGAGGGTGTGCACTGTGGTAATATCTGCTCGTTCAAGCACCTGTTTGTTTGTTGTGTGGTCTTTCCATGTTATGCCCAGGATACGTCTCAGACATCTCATGTGGAAGGAATTCAACTTCCTTTCCTGTCTTGAACACAGGGTCCAGGATTCAGACCCATAGAGTAGTGTGCTAACAACACAAGCTTTGTATGCTTAGTTCAGATACCGGTTTAAAGGCTTTCAGCTGGGGGATATGAGGGATCCCTGGATGAGAGGGCCTGGCCGTCACTCGCTCTCTGATGTAATGGAGGTAGTGTGCTGAGCAAGCAGCACATGCAGCCTACCTCGTGACCGATACTTAAGGTGGCAAAGCGGTTAAGAAGTACTAAGTGGTTACGATGAAAGTCTGTATCTACACTCATGGAGTGAGCGTAGTCAAAGGTGGAAAAAACGTCTCAAAAACACGAAATGGAAAGCTTGGCTAGCGAATGCATCACGTGGAGGTCCGAAGCAAAAGCTTCTTCTTCTTCTTCGTTCATCCGGAGTTTTTTTTTCGGATGTGATTGCGTTGTGCCTGTTTACAGCAGAGCTGCGTTCTTGCGCCGTTAGGCCGACACATCCGACTTCTGCGGGCATTTGTTGACCGGGTTAACCTTCCCGGGGGTTTCTTAGGACGTTTGACTCTCACTGTTGTGGTGTTATCCCCCATCCCAGCTGGTCCATATAGAACAGCCAAAGATCCTGGTCAGCCCTCAAGGGAAGGCAGGGGCAGACCATGGGCATTCCCCGCCATCCAAGGAGGCTTCCATACTTGCAGAGCCGATACATAGCGCTCTGGTACTGGGCTCACCCAAGGAATCGTCACGTCCTGCACATGGCTGCTTAGCCTCACTTCCGTATATTGGGCCTTCCGTTCACCATAGGCTGTTCTTCCGGAAACCAGAAGTATGCAGTCTGCAGATGACATCCACACAGTGAGCTTTCGATTCGGACTTTCCATGTAATGGATTTGCTAGCCAAGCAATATTCCATTTCGTGCCACTAGGACACTTTTCCACCTTTTATGAAGCCCACACAGTGGGCTTTTGATTCAGACTTTCCACGTAATGGATTTGCTATCCAAGCAATATTCCATTTCGTGCCACTAGGACACTTTTCCACCTTTTATGAAGCCCACACAGTGGGCTTTTGATTCGGACTTTCCACGTAATGGATTTGCTATCCAAGCAATATTCCATTTCGTGCCACTAGGACACTTTTCCACCTTTTATGAAGCCCACACAATGGGCTTTTGATTTGGACTTTCCACGTAATGGATTTGCTATCCAAGCAATATTCCATTTCATGCCTCTGGGTCTTCATGCACCTTTAAATGTCAACCTGTATATAGTTAAAGTAATCTGCGGTCAACTTTAGCTTGTTGATATCTCCATAGAGCTTGTCCTCAAATGAAGCAGGTGTGGGCCAAAATATCTTTCTCTGTTCTGCATACGTTGGGCAATCCTGCAGCAAATGTTTTGCTGTCATTTTTCCAGTTCTACAATTACATTCATCGGTATCTCCTATCTTTAGTTTATTGAACAAGTGGTATTTCAGCCTGTTATGTCCTGTGCGGAGTCTGAAGATTGCTACTTGTTCTCTTCGGTCGAGTTTGTAATATGCATCATCCTTCTGATGGCCTGGATGCTCTGATTCCCATTTGGTTCTATAAGTGCTTTTTATCAACCTCTTTGCCTCATTATAGGTTATGTCTATGTCAGGCTGTGGTAGTCGTCCGCCCTCTTTTGCCAGTCTGTCAGCCTCTTCGTTTCCAGGTATACTGCAATGTGATGGGATCCACTGTATTACAACTTTTTTGGATTTCTGGCATAGACCATGGAGTGCTGCTCTTAGGTCAGTTAGTTCTGTGCTGTTATTGCTCTTCAGTATTGAGACAGCTGACTTTGCATCTGTGAAGATAGCTATTTGCTTCTCTTTATTTTCCTCCATCAGGAGCATTTCTGCTGCAGTTTTCAGAGCCTCTACCTCCGCTTTGAAGTTACTTGAAAATTTTCCAGTTGCCATTGAATGTGTTTTTTTCACTCCATTTTTTAAATTTAGGAGAATTCCTCCTCCTCCATTCTCTATTGAATTTTTGGCTGATCCATCTGTATATGCATGGGTCCAATTCCTGCTTGGGTAATGTTCTTTTATGTAGTTTAGGGTTATTTCTCTTCTTTCGGTTTCATGCTGAGTGTTCTTTTTCTCAATACCAGGAATGTTTTCTATCATCTCAGGCAGTTGCTGCTGTCTCCAAGCTGGGAACTTGTGTGCATTGTGTATGGGCTTGACTGTTGATATGTTAAGAATAGGATCTGACCTAATCCTTCGTTTTGCAGTTTCTACAAAGTTGCTACGCTTCAGTCTTCCCTTTCCAAAACCATTAAATCTGTTGTACATAGGGTGGTCTGTCAATCTTCTAAATTTTTCTGCTTGTTGCTGGGCTCTGCTATCTCTTCTATCCTGCATTGGTTGTAAACAAGTGATCTTTTCTAATTCATTAATAGGCGTTGTCTTCAGGCTTCCAGTTATGATTCGCATTCCTTGATTTTGGACTCTACTTATTTTGTTAAAGTTTGACTTAGCTGCTGTTGCCCAAGCTGCAATGCCATATTCCAGTACTGGCCTCACCCGTCCAGTATATAACTTCTTGAGAACTTTCTCATCTGCTCCCCACTGTTGTACCAGCAAGCTTTTTCATGATTGCCATTCTTTGCCTTGCTCTTGTTCGATTTTTCTCAACCTGTGTCTTCCATGTCAGGCGACGATCAAAGGTGACTCCTAGATAGTTTGGATTTTCTTCATGGCGCAATATTTTTCCATTCAATACCAGCTTAGGTTGCTGAGTTTTAGTTGAGAGGGAGAACACTGTGCATGTTGTTTTCTCCTCACTTATCTTCACTAGCCATGATTTTGACCAGTCCTCTAGCGCTAATAAGGCTTGCTGTATTCTGCTGTTAGCTGTACTAATATATTCTTCAGATGTCCATATGGCTAGGTCATCTGCAAAGGATGATGTGTGTACTCTGGCTGGAAAATTTTCCGTGATGTCGTTTATATATGCTAGGAATAATGTTGGTGAAAGAACTCCTCCTTGGGGGACACCTTGCTCCAACAGCATCATTTTGCTGGTTTGTCCTTGTACTTTTGTCCTGGCAGTTCTGTTCTCAAGGTAGTGGCTGATCCATTTGTACATTTTCCCGCAAACATGCATTTTTTGCAGTTTTACTTTCAGTCCTTCCTTCCATACTTTATCAAATGCTTTTTCTAAATCTATCCAGACTGCTAGTGTGTGCTTTTTCTCTTGGAAGGCATCCTCTATTTCCTGAGCTATATAGGTTATTTGATCTTCAGTAGATCTGTACTTTCTGAATCCTGCTTGGTGAGGTGTTAAGAGTTGGTTTTCTTCCAGATGCCATGTTAGCCTGCCATTGATAATGCGTTCCATTAATTTTCCTACACAGCTAAGAAGACTGATAGGTCGATAGCCATTTGGTTCTTCCAGGTCTTTTCCTTTCTTTGGGACTGGTATTAGTATAGCTTCCTTCCATGCCTGTGGGACTATTCCCCTCTTCCAGCTGTAATTTAGGACTGCTAGTAGTTTCTTTTTTGCCTTAGTGCCTAGTCCTATTAGCATTTCATTTGTGATTCCATCCTTTCCTGGTGATGTCTTCTTTTTTAGGGTATTCATTGCCTGTTCCATTTCTTCCATTGTTAGATTTGCCATCATATATTCTGCTGCTGTCTCTGTATATGTATGATGTATCTGTTTATCTTTGATTGCTTTCTTCTGTTCGGCTGTAATATCAATGTGGTTTGCACTGGCATAGTGTTCCATTAGTGCATTTGCAGCCTTTTTTCCTGTAAGCAAGGCATTTCCTTGTTTAATTGTTATTTGTTTGTTTCTAGGTCCTTCATTGTTCATGGCTTTCACTAGTTTCCATAGTTTGTTTCCATCCCTGTCAAAATTCAGGTTTTCTGTTTTTTTCCTCCAACAATCTCTTGTTGTTTGATTTACTGTTCTTTTATATTTTGCTGAGATGGCTTTGAGAGAGATGTTCGCTTCAGTTGTTTGTTCTCTCTCTGCGGTCTTCCTAGCATCTTCAACTTTGTCCTCCAAAAATTGTAGTTCTTCAGTCCAGTATGGTTTGTAATTTTTCCTTGCTCCTCTTGGAATAGACTCAGTGGCCGCCTGTATTATTGCTCTGTTTAGACTTTCCACCATTTGCTTCATGTTGCCATATCGTGTATTTACGTTTTCACAATATTTGTCTGTTAGTATGGCAAATCTGTCCCAATCTGCTCGTTTGTAATTCCAACGGGGCAAAGGCTTTTGCTCCTGTGGAACATACTCCATATTTATTACAAGCTTGATTGGTCTGTGGTCACTACCTGCTAATTGGTCCAGCACATGGCGATCGATTTTGTGGAGGATGTCTCCTGTGCAGAAAGCTAAGTCTGGAGTAGAAGTGGTAATCCATCTTCTGGAGTAGAAGCTCGGTGTGTCATCCGCTTTGTTAAGTAGATGGAGATTTGAGTCTATTTCCCAGTCCTCCA
>JACEFZ010011832.1:0-35000 GCA_014155875.1 Cepaea nemoralis | reverse complement strand
CATCCGATGTTTGACCAATGGTTACTGGAACTAATTTGTCATGGGGAAGTGGAATTGAGTCTTGGTGAGCCGTCTGCGGATTTAGATTACACCTCCAGAACGTGCGATCGAACTTCTTTTCAGAATTACCGTACTTAGGGTAATAATTACTCAACTCCGAGTTAAGTAGAATTGGAAACAATAACAGTGCTGGAAATACAGTAACAAGAGCCATCGGGCTTGAGGGAAAGAGAGAAGAAGATGTAATGAGAGGGTGGATGTCATTGTACTTTGGGTGAGCTCAGTCTGTTTACATCTATGATGATTTCATTCATATTATTTTGCTGCCTTGAGCTAGTCTTCTTCTTTTGTTTCTTCTTCTGCTTCTCTTCTTCTTCTTCTTCTTCTTCTTTCTTCTTCTTCTTCTTCTTCTTCTTCTTCTTCTTCTTCTTCTCTTCCTCCTCCTCCCTCTCCTTCTCATCTTTCTTCTTCTTCTCCTCACCTGCTCCATTTCTATTTTTATTTCTATTCTTTTCTCTTCTTCTTTCTTTCTTTCTTCTCCTCTTCCTCTTCTTGCTTTCTGTCTGTCTTTCATTTTTTATTTCTTTCTTTCTGTTGCTGCTGCTAACGACGGAGACGAGTATAATTCAAGTATTATTATTACACTATTGTGTGTGGGTGTGTGGGTGGATGAATATGTTTGGGTGGGTGTGTAGGTGTGGGTTGGTTGGTATATATTTGGGTAGGTGTGTGTGGTGGGTGTATGAACGGGTGAGTGTGGGTGGATGGGTGGGTGGGTGTTTGGGTGGGTGTGTGTAGTTGGGTGGATGGGTGGGTAATTAAAAGTGTGGATGGATGAGTAGTGTGGGTGTGACGTATTATGCTGTGGTATAATCCCCACGGAGATGGTGAATTTGGTACTCCTTCTATAGAAAGATTTACTCCAGCCAGACTCCGACAGAGACCAGCCTGAAGGTGATTCTGTGCAGCACGATAGGATGAATACATGTACAGAGCCATTGAAGAAAGGCAGTAGAAGATCACGCCAAACACATGTGATCTGGGCACAGCGCAACGAGTCCAGCCTGAAGCCACATGGCTGGACTCCTGGCGGCGTTCCTACCGTGTTTCCTCGAAAATAAGACCTACCCTTATAATAAGCCCTAGCACGATTTTCCAAGATGCTTTTAATATAAGATCTAGCCCTAAATTAAGCCCTAGATAAGATCTTTGGTTAGAATGAGCGACTTGTTCCCGAATGGCCACTCGGAGTACAGACACCACTGGTGCGCAGCTGATAATGAACGGATGTAGTTCATACATCAAATACGTCACTAGTGTGAAACACAATTACCAGTGCACTACGAGCAAGCCAAGTGGTCAAGAAATGTTCATTTAAGGAAAGCTTTATTGCTGGACATCCGAGACTGGAACCAATAGTTCTACAGGAAATGGAGTGGCAAGAAATTTAGGCCGGACTTCGGGATTTGGAGAGTTATGACGATGTTCCAGAAGAAGTTGACGTGTTTGTATTTGAATAAATGTAGAATTTTGTGCATAAATAAATGTATATATTTGTATATGCAAAAAAAATATATATATAAGACATCCCCCGAAAATAAGCCCTAGTGCATTCGGGGGAAAACGGTAGATCGCTGGGCAACATAATTATAAGAGAATAGAAATGGGTAATTTAATAACCAGAGTGCAGTTGTTGCAGGATGGTGGTGGTACCAGCCGGTAGTTGATGATGTCTTTAGGTAGTCTGACTTATGTGGATGGATACCTGGTGAGGTAGTCTGAAGGTTTGTTGATGGGACTCTGTCACTGTAGCCTCATTGTCTGGTTTGGGGCATCTGTTGAGGTAGTCTCATTGTCTGTTGTTGGATATCTATTGAGGTAGTGTACCTGTCAGTTGTTGGACATCTATTGAGATAGTTTACCTGTCTGTTGTTGGACACCTATTGAGGTAGTAACACTTGTTGTTGTTGTTGTTGTTGTTGTTGTTGTTTGTTGTTGTTGTTGTTGTTGTTGTTGTTGGACATCTATTGAGGTAGTCTCATTGTCTGTTGTTGTACATCTATTCAGGTAGTTTACATATCTGTTGTTGGACATCTATTGAGATAGTTTACCTGTCTGTTGTTGGACATCTATTGAAGTGGTGTAACTGTCTGTTGTTGAACATTTATTGATGTAGTCCCACTGTCTGTTGTTGGACATCTATTGAGATAGTATACCTGTCTGTTGTTGGACATCTATTGAGATAGTTTACCTATCTGTTGTTGAACATTTATTGATGCAGTCTCACTGTCTGTTGTTGGACATCTATTGAGATAGTCTCACTGTCTGTTGTTGGTCATCTATTGAGGTAGTCTCACTGTCTGTTGTTGGTCATCTATTGAGGTAGTCTCGCTGTCTGTTGTTGGTCATCTATTGAGATAGTCTACCTGTCTGTTGTTGGACATCTATTGAGATAGTCTCACTGTCTGTTGTTGGACATCTATTGAGATAGTCTCACTGTCTGTTGTTGGTCATCTATTGAGATAGTCTCACTGTCTGTTGTTGGTCATCTATTGAGATAGTCTACCTGTCTGTTGTTGGACATCTATTGAGATAGTCTCACTGTCTGTTGTTGGACATCTATTGAGATAGTATCACTGTCTGTTGTTGGTCATCTATTGAGGTAGTCTCAGTGTCTGTTGTTGGTCATCTATTGAGGTAGTCTCACTGTCTGTTGTTGGACATCTATTGAGATAGTCTACCTGTCTGTTGTTGGACATCTATTGAGATAGTTTACCTGTCTGTAGTTGGACATCTATTGAGGTAGTCTACCTGTCTGCTGTTGGACATCTATTGGGATAGTGTCATTGTCTGTTGTTGAACATCTATTGAGGTAATTTACCTGTCTGTTGTTGGTCATTCTGTTAAGCTTATTTCTTCCCTGACATGTTTTAGTTGAAGCGTTCAACAATGTGTATGCTTATTTTCCTTTCAAGAGAGCCGCAGTGGTGTAGTGGCTAGATGCTCGCCTAACGACCTGATGGTCGTGGGGTCGATTTGCACCGTGGAGGTTTTAATGTATAAATTGACCAGAAACTCCCGAGAGCGTTTTGAGACTTGCAATTAAATGCTCTGCCCTTGCCTACATCAAGTCCTTATGAGGACTGGACATGACCGGGACTAGCCCAGATGAGAATAACACAAGAAACGACAAGCAGTTAGCAGTGCTAACAGAGAAAAGAAGCCAAAAAACGAGAGAATGCGGGCCCAGTAGGCCCAGCCAAGGACCGGTCTTTACCAGGACCAGCACAAAACAAATCTATCCGACGAACAGAGCGGAACCAATAAAACTAGTAGGAATAAGGACTAACAATCCACACAACTACGGCTCTCAACAATAACCACAGCTGATGAAGCAGGTTAGACGAGGCCGAATTTGGAATTCTTTTTTTTGGAAAATTGGAATTGGGAACCGAGAGCGTTTTTATTACCCTCAGTGACAAAGATTCAATCAATCAATCAATCATGTGCCATGCCGGAAAGCGTGGGCGGTCATGACTCGCCATTTCACTCGATCATCAGTGTCGTGGATCAGCTCAGTGTTCCTGTCTCGTCCATGCCATGTGACCAAGCCATCCAGGTATTTTCCTCTCGGTCTTCCCCTTGGTCTGTTCCCTTTGATCTTGCCAGTTGTGACAAAGATTTCAAATGTAAAATTCTTCATATCGTGGAATATTACTCTAGCGTGAGCTATTCCTCGTTTTATCTCTCGCTCCTTCTTTCTTTCTTTCTTTCTCTGTCTGTCTGTCTGTCTGTCTGTCTGTCTGTCTGTCTGTTTGTCTGTCTGTCTGTTTGTCTGTCTGTCTGTCTGTCTTTCTCTCTCTCTCTCTCGCTTCCCTCTCTCTCCTCTCTCTGTCTGTCTCTGTCTGTCTCCCTCTGTCTGTGTCTCTCCCTCCTCCTCTCTCTCTCCCTCTCAATCTGTCTCTCTCTCCCTGTCTCTCTCTGTCTCTCTCTGTCTCTCTTTTCCTTTCTCTTTCTCTGCCTCTCTCTGTATCTCTGTCTCTGCTTCTCTCTCACTCTCTTTCTCTCTCTCTCTCTCTCTCTCTCTCTCTCTCTCTCTCTCTCTAATCCATCATCCATCCTCTAGTTTGCCGTACACAATCTCCAGTTTACATCTAATTCCTCTCAACCAATGTACAATGTCTCAGAGGCAAGCCGCGGTGGCGCAGTAGCTAGTCGCATTCCTACCGACCCGGTGCTCCTGGGTTCCACCCGCAACCTGAGCGGTTCGAACATTTCTGGGTTGACCCAGGCTACAGAGGGCGTCAGGAAACGTCATGGGAAGTATAGGCGGCCGTCGTGATACCAGCACCATCAGCCACTCAGTGTCGGTCGGTCTATACAAATATGGGTCTCTCAATATAATCTTCATTCGTCTTAACGGATTAAGTACCACGGGAGGATTAATCGCCTTAAGCTTCTTCCTGTATCTGCCATGGGATGATTAATCGTCTTAAACGGCTTCCCGTATCTGCCATGGGATGGTTGCTTATCTTAAGCGACTTCCCGTATCTGCCATGGGATGATTAATTGTCTTAGGCGACTTTCCGTATCTGCTACGAGATGATTAATCTTTTAAGCGGCTTCCCGTATTTCCCATGCGATGATTAATTGTCTTAAGCGACAACACGTATCTGTCAAGGGATGATTAATCGTCTTAAGCGGCTTCCCGTATCTGCCATGGGATTTAAAAAATGGGATGATTGTCTTAAGCGACTTCCGGTGTCCGTCATGGAATGATTAATCGTCCTAAGCGAATTTTCATATCTGCCGTGGGATTATTAATTGTTATAAGCGACTTCC
The DNA here is from genome assembly GCA_014155875.1 of Cepaea nemoralis. Taxonomy (NCBI): domain Eukaryota; kingdom Metazoa; phylum Mollusca; class Gastropoda; order Stylommatophora; family Helicidae; genus Cepaea; species Cepaea nemoralis. The sequence continues at coordinate 30,158 of JACEFZ010011832.1, read as the reverse complement.
CGTATCTGCCATGTGATAATTAATCGTCTTAAGCGACTTCCCATATCTGCAATTGGATGATTAATTGTCTTAAGCGACTTCCCGTATCTGCCATGGATGATTAATCGTTTTAAGCGGGGTTCCGTATTTTCCCATGCGATGATTAATTGTCTTAAGCGACTACCCGTATCTCTCAAGGGATGATTAATCGTCTTAAGTGGCTTCCCGTTTTCTGCCATTGGATAATTATTCGTTTTAAGCGGCCTCCGGTATCTGCCATGGGATGATTAATCGTCTTAAGCTGCCTCCGGTATCTGCCATGGGATGATTAATCGTCTTAAGCGGCTTCCTGTATCTGCCATGGAATGATCATCTTAAGCGACTTCCCGTACCTGCCTTGCGTTTATATACAGTAACTTTCCCTGTGCAACCCCCTTTCATTTGAGATATAATACATGTCTGCTAACATAATAACAACTTTCAAGTCATAACTGTGACACACCTCTACTTCCCATCCCCTTGTTAGGTACAAGCCTACATTTTGTTTGTCATTTAATCTCTTAAGACGTGTAAAGATGCCATCTTCTTGACTAACTCATTCTTTCAAGCTATGATTCCACATTTGTGTTGATTCTTCTGTCATTGTTTTAAAACACACTAAAAAAAACACAAAACAAAACAAAAGAAACAAAAAAAAAATAAGGTGGCTGATCTTTCAACATATAACCGCAGATATCATACACCCCGAATTTCTATGCCACTTCTAGAAATAATATCACCCACAAAAGCGGCCACGATGGCGCACTGAAATTATGAAGCCAAATTACATTTAGCCGATTAGCCGAAGTCAAAGCTGAGGCCCAATCAAGGATATTTGTTCAGACAAAAAAAATGGAGGAGCCAGCCCGCTATCGATTTTCGAATGTTGAGGTTACTCATAATTATGTGCCCTTGTCTAAAATTGGTCAGCTTAATGATTGGATGAAAGAATCTTCACTGTTAGATCTGTTGCGTGTTTCTTCTGTGTCTCTTTCTCTTCCCATGTCCTCTTCCTTCCATCTCTCTCTCTCTCTCTCTCTCTCTCTCTCTCTCTCTCTCTCTCTCACACACACACACACACACACACACACACACACACACACTCTGCCTTTCATTTATTTCTATGTAATTTTACAAATACTTTAATCACAAGAATGTATTCACATGACTGCACTCCGCCAGCCCGTCCTTCTTTCTTTCTTTCTTTCTTTCTTTCTGTCTGTCTGTCTGTCTGTCTGTCTGTCTGTCTGTCTGTCTGTCTGTCTGTCTATCTATCTATCTGTCTGTCTGTCTGTCTGTCGGTCGGTCGGTCGGTCGGTCGGTCGGTCTGTCTGTCTGTCTATCTGTCTTTCTGTCTGTCTTTCTTCTCTCTGTCTGAATGTATGTCTGTCTGTGTGTGATTCTCTGTTTGTCTCTATCTCTCTCTCTCTTTCTCTGTCGCTGTCTTTCTCTCTCTCTCTCTCTCCTCTCTCTCTCTCTCTCTCTCTGTGAGAGAGAGAGAGATCCTCGTGTGTCAATATCATCAGTTTGTTTTCTTACATTCATTAAATCATCGTGTTTGCCTGTGTGTTCACTGGTTTTGTATCTATTAGCTCATTAGTCCATTCACCCAGAAAGGTTAACCCGGCTAACAAATGCCGGAAAGAAGTCGGATGTGTCGGTCGTCGGGCGCCAATATTGCATGCTTGCTATAACAAGGCACAGTTCAAACACTGTTACACGCAATTCTTGACAAACGGAGGCAAATTGCTTCAATCAATATTTATCTAATTGTATCCAGGTAGATCCACCTGTACACGTATACACACAAACACAGACACACACACACACATACAGACACATACAAGCACACCACACACACACACATATACAGATACAAACACACATACATACACATACGCACACATACACACGCACACACACTACCACAGACACACACATTCCAATGGTTTAATTAAACTGTGATTCAAGAAACCTCAGCAGATGTCCAACAACAGACATCGAGAATTACTTCACATGTCTAACTATAGGCATCGAGATTACTTCGCATGTTCAACAACAGACATCGAGAATTACTTCACATGTCTAACTATAGGCATCGAGATTACTTCGCATGTTCAACAACAGACATCGAGAATTACTTCACATGTCTAACTATAGGCATCGAGATTACTTCGCATGTTCAACAACAGACATTGAGATTACTTCACATGTCTAACTATAGGCATCGAGATTACTTCGCATGTTCAACAACAGACATTGACATTAACCCCACATGTCCAACAAGAGGCATCAAGATTACTTCACGCGTCCTACAACAGACATCGAGATTACTTCACGTGTCCCAACAACACACATTAACATTAGCCTCACATGTCCAACAACATACATCGAGATTACTTCACGTGTCCAACAACACACATTAACATTAGCCTCACATGTCCAACAACATACATCGAGATTACTTCACATATTCAACAACAGACATTGACATTACCCCACATTTCCAACCTATACATTGACATTACCCCCACATGTCCAACCTATACATTGACATTACCCAACATGTCCAACATATACATTGACATTACCCCACATGTCCAACATATACATTGACATTACCCCACATGTCCAACATATACATTGACATTACCCCACATGTCCAACATATACATTGACATTACCCCACATGTCCAACATATACATTGACATTACCCCACATGTCCAACATATACATTGACATTACCCCACATGTCCAACATATACATTGACATTACCCCACATGTCCAACATATACATTGACATTACCCCACATGTCCAACATATACATTGACATTACCCCACATGTCCAACATATACATTGACATTACCCCACATGTCCAACATATACATTGACATTACCCCACATGTCCAACATATACATTGACATTACCCCACATGTCCAACATATACATTGACATTACCCCACATGTCCAACATATACATTGACATTACCCCACATGTCCAACCTATACATTGACATTACCCCACATGTCTAACATATACATTGACATTACCCCACATGTCCAACATATACATTGACATTACCCCACATGTCCAACATATACATTGACATTACCCCACATGTCCAACATATACATTGACATTACCCCACATGTCCAACATATACATTGACATTACCCCACATGTCCAACCTATACATTGACATTACCCCACATGTCCAACATATACATTGACATTACCCCACATGTCCAACCTATACATTGACATTACCCCACATGTCCAACATATACATTGACATTACCCCACATGTCCAACATATACATTGACATTACCCCACATGTCCAACATATACATTGACATTACCCCACATGTCCAACCTATACATTGACATTACCCCACATGTCCAACATATACATTGACATTACCCACATGTCCAACCTATACATTGACATTACCCCACATGTCCAACATATACATTGACATTACCCCACATGTCCAACCTATACATTGACATTACCCCACATGTCCAACATATACATTGACATTACCCCACATGTCCAACATATACATTGACATTACCCACATGTCCAACATATACATTGACATTACCCCACATGTCCAACATATACATTGACATTACCCCACATGTCCAACATATACATTGACATTACCCCCACATGTCCAACAATAATCAGTCAGACTACCTCAATAGATGCTCGCTGGCTTTGAACTCAAGCGTAGTCCCATACACGTGCTACTACTTCTAGTGTACTGGGCTGAGTACATAGTGTACTGAGGAGGAGAATGAGGAGAATAAAGATGATGATGTGGAGGATGAGGATGATGATGAGAATAATGAGGAGGAGGAGGAGGAGGAGGAGGGAAAAATAGGAGGATGATGATGACTCTGAGGAGGAGGAATATAATGATGAGGAGTGTCACGAGCTCGCCATGAGTTAACCAGATAATAATACCGACGTTTGCTTGGCGTATATTTTCTAGGCCACAACAGTCGTACTAACAGAGTAAACACAGCTGCACGGGATACATCAGGTCAGCCCATATACACATTTGGTGGTGAGTGAGGAGGAAGTGAGTGCGCTGAATCATATATCACTTTGACAAGTCATAAACATATCAGAGGGAAAACGGAAGTACTTAGCACGGAAGTAACAGTACATATGTCAATTCTGGGTTTCCGGAACATCGAGAAGATTGACGGGGTTATTGGCAACTGTTGTTGGGGGTATACAGGAACTCGCTGGCTTGTTTTGGGAATCTAAACCAGTGATGACAGATCTAACATGGAGGGAGCCAGAGGGGGGATGGATCCCTGACAGGGGATGATCTGCCAATGTGCCACCTGTGTGGGGGCATAAAGGATAACGTCACGTGGCCAACTTTGGTAGTTTGCCATATAAACCCGAGTTGGGACCAACTAGGGGGACTTGAAAATGCTCTAGTCGGAGTGCCAAGGGCACTGCAGTGCTTAGTGGAAATAATATCTACCGTGTGTTAATTAGTGACTTAATTTTACACGTGCCTATCATGGCAGATGTAGATATGATTGATAGGACTGCAGTAGTGCCATTTAAGGTATAACCTATTCTTATATTAGTTCTAATTAATATAGACTGTGGCCTTGTTAAACTATAGTGTGATGATTAGCACTGTTAGTGGAAACTAAGTTAGAGTAGGAATAGTGATACTTAGCTCTGCTAGTTGAAAATAGATTAGTGAAGTGTTGATAAGCTTTACTAGTTGAGAATTGAGTAATGAGGGATAATTGGGATTTTCCCGTAGGTGTCCCTGGTGGTCGGGGTTCCGCATTCTGTTTGCTGATATTTTTTGTCTTGGCCTGATGATAACCTATGTGGTCAGTTCATATGTCCCTGATGGGTTCATTATATTTTCTGAGTGAGGCCGATGGCCCACGATCATCTAATAGAGATCAGTGACGGGGAGGCTATCACCAGTTGTATGATTTATTTTACAGGTTCCTCGGGTTGGAATGAAGAACCCGGACCCAATGTAACATCCGATCCCGGATAAATTATGATGTGGAGAGATGGGCCAGCAACTTTCGCAATGGAAGAAGTTAAGACACATTGCTCGGTGGAGTCTAATGGTATATGTATCCTACATGAGTGAATACCAATCGTTAACACACCTGAAGTGATGGAGGTTCAGCCCATGTGGAACTAGATCAGTAGGGACTGATGTTCACAGTAGATGAAACCAAACATTGAAGTGTAGTTGTTCCACGTATCAAGGAAATCAGAACTTTCAGACTATATCTAGTGAATAAAGCAAGCCATTTTATTCTAGATACATTAACTGTTTAATAGTGAGAACTAGTGAACATTTATCAAGAGACAAAAAGACTTGTTAGTAGGACAGTGTTCCATGTTGTTTTCACTGCGCCGGAATTATGAAGCCGGAGTTTCTATAAACTATTAGGAACAGTTGCGTTAGGAAATATACTAGTATTTTCCACGGATTATATTTACATGAGATTCAGATCTCATGGTCATCAGAGTTCCTGGAGGAGGACATGTCTGGAGAGAAGGATACGACTTCGGTGAGGTTTTTCGTACTGACTTGAATGATGTCGTGTGATCCTTGCCATGATGTGTACACTATGATCCTGAACTTTGAAGGCTGACACATACATTTATGTTATAATACACGACACACTTTTTCTTCGCATACACGTCTCATATACGTTACACTTTTCTTTTAATAAATTAGTCTTTATTAATTTTTAGAAGCAAGAGTTGTTGAGTATGTTGCGTTGGGGAAGTATGAGAGGGGGCATAGTACGACAGTGAGAGAGTGACTAGGAAAAGGTGTCCATAGGCTGATGGAGTGTGTTGGACGGAAGCTGGTGGATTCTCCAGAATATTGAGAAGGGGAAAAAATATTATAATGTGGGTGTCGACTCTCTTCACTCCAGGGACGACACTGTAAAGGAGGACACGACATTATTGGGGGCTCGTAAACGTGATCTTTGGACAGCGGGATCTCTCGTAAACGTGATCTTTGGACAGCGGGATCTCTCGTAAAGGATCTCTCGTAAACGGATCTTTGGACAGCGGGATCTCCCGTAAACGGAATCCTTGGACAGCGAGATCTCCTGCAAGCAGGAACCTTTGACAGTGGGATCTTCTGACAACGGGGTCTTTTGACACGGGATCCTTAGTTATAAGAGGGAGATATCATTTTGGAGAATCCAGCTAGAGTGAATGTGGATAGGGGTTAGGACTAATTATCTTACCTGTTCACACTTCACACGTCTGCATAGGTCTGTGGTCCTGATTCTACTCTTGTCACTGAGTGAATGTGCTGTGTGTGGTAATATCTAGATTTATAGTACTTGTTCATATATCTGTATAGTAATTTGCAGTTATATTGTACTAGACCTGCTAGCTTACCTCTCTGTATAATGGCCACCCCTAAACTAACCACGTTAGAATTAAAGGCAAAGGGGGAAGAAATGGGATTGGCGGGGTTCTGCTCTAACGGATTACATACAGGAAGTGGAGAGAGAGTATCGTCAAGCAGAAAGGGAAGATCGAAAGGCCGAGTTGGAATTGAGAAGGATGGAGTTGGAACAAGCAGCTAGGAAATTTGAAGCTGAGCAAGCAGCTAGGAAATTAGAAGCTGAACAGGAAGCACAGAAAAGGGAGCACGAGTACCGGATGAGGGAACTCGAGTTGAAGAGTCAATCTAATGGAGAAACTGAGGGAGCAGTTGGAGGTTCCTCCATCCCAGGCTCAACACCAGTAGGTGGACATGGGTACCATGCTATGAAGTTTCCTTTAGCGGTCTACGAGGAGGACAAAGAGAAGATTGACCAGTACCTTCAACGCTTCGAGGCTATGTCAGTTGCTATGGGTCTGGAGCGTAACAAATGGAATCTTAAGCTATCCCAGGGATTACGCGGGACCGGATACGAGGTTTATACTCGCCTGCCACCAGGACATGAGAACAATTATGACGAGTTAAAGACGGCTCTGCTGAAACGATTCGAGGTTACGTCACATACCTACCGGAAAAAATTTCGAGCAGCGAAACGAGAACCGGGAGAGTTGTTTGCCGCCTACAGTTTGCGTCTTAAATCTTATCTCCATAAGTGGATGGATTTGGCTGGGTTCGCACATGACTATGAGAGTCTGGAAGAGCTCATGGTGGTCGACCAGCTGAAGAAGCAAATGTCTAAACCTCTCAGGACGTTCCTGGGAGAACAAGGAGCGGAACGTATTGACCTCGTGACTAAATTAGCAGAACGGTTCGTCGAGGTACATGGGGAGGCAGGGGAAAACCTTTCCACCAACTCCAAAAGTCAAGAGAAACATGACAAGAAGAAAGCCAAAAACTCAGGAACAAAAAAGTGGGAACCTTATGTGCAAAAATCAGAGGATAGTTCAGAGAAGAAGAAGGAGGGAAGCAAGAGCACTTCAAGCTCTACACCTAAACGACCGTGGTCGGAGAAGTGGTGTTCAATTTGTAAGTCACCCTCTCACAATACGAGGGACTGCAAATCGAAGGCTAAGAACCCTCACTTTGCAGCATGTCAAGTGACTTCCAAGGAGGTTGTCACGGAAAATGCCAAGGTCAACAAGGAAGCTCGCCACCAGGAGAGCTCACTCAAGTCCGACAATAGAAAATCTAGGACAGGGAAATGGTGCAACCAATGCAAGTCAAACACGCACAATGCTATTGACTGCAGGGGAAAGTCAGGAGACACTCAATTCGTCGTGTGCTCAGGGAAACCTAAGGTGGAGCCCACCGAACAGGTCGAGGCCGAGGAAGAGACTCCAGACCAGGAAAAACCACCTGTAGTGGAATTGGTAGAGGTTAACGGTCGTCAAGTGGAGTGTTTATACGACACAGGACTGGACGGGGAGGCCGTGATTTCTGCGGATCTGGTACATCCAGAACAATTCACAGGTGAAACATTGGATATACAGCCTGCACAGAAGAGTGCTGTAACCATGAAGTTGCCCATTGCTAATGTGGAGATTCGGTCAAGGTACGTCACCGGCACCATCAAGGCCGCTGTATTGACCGATCCCATTTTTCCAGTCATCCTAGGTTGCCGGTATGTCTTTCTGGGAATGCCCAGGGAGCCAATCCATATGGGAGCAATGCAGACTCGCTCTCAGACGAAAACGGAAGAGGCAGACGCAATTGTGACTAACCCAATGCCGGGGGAGCTACGAACTGCCCAGAGTGAGGATGATACTTTACGTCCTTGCTACAAAAAGCTGCAGAAAAGTGCTGATCCACCAGGACGGGGGCAGTACTACATGAAGAATAGGATACTCTACAGGAGAGCAGGAAGGGGAGACAACCTATACGGTCAGTTGGTCGTCCCGAAAGCTCACCGGTCCCAGATTCTTCATATGGGGCATACCATCTCCTTTAGTGGACACATGGGTATTGCCGCCACCATGCAGCGGATTTCCTGCCACTACTATTGGCCGGGAATGACAGATGATGTGCGTCGGTATGTGAAGTCATGCCCTGAGTGCCAGAGGGTGGCACCGAAACACTGGACAGCACCGGTGGTGTTGGGTGAGATGCCCATCATGAACTCTCCTTTCGAGAGGGTAGCCATCGATATCGTGGGTCCACTTCCCAGGACTAGGAAGAGGAACATGTATATACTCACAATGGTGGATTGCTGTACAATGTGGGGTGAAGGCTATACCGTTGACCACGATTGACTCGAAAAGAGTGGCGGACGCACTGATGGAGGCCTTTACCAGATTAGGCTTTCCGGATCAAATTCTGACGGACAATGGATCTCAGTTTTGTGGAAAACTCATGGAGGAGGTATTTAGGGTGTTTCACTCTAACCACATACATACCAGCCCTTACCACCCTCAAGCCAATGGACAAGTAGAGCGTTTCAACGGCACGTTGATGACAATGCTCAGGAAACTAGCGCAGGAAAAACCTGATAGGTGGGATGAATATATCCCAGCAGCACTCTTTGCCTATCGGGAAGTTCCTCATGGCTCAACAGGACTACCACCCGCTACGTTGCTGTTTGGTCGTCCAATCAAAGGACCGTTGGAAGCCATGTTGAGGAGTTGGACTGAAGAGGGGACGTCAGAAGAAGTGATCTCATCCTACAAATACGTGGAGGAACTGAAAGAAAAACTCCACAAGGGATGGACTCTGGCAAATCAAAACTTGAAAAAGGCCAGGAAAAGACATGCGGCTTACTACAACCGTAGGTCTAAAGAAAGATCTCTAGAGGTGGGAGATAAAGTCTTGTTGCTACTCCCAACGGGAAACAACAAACTGGAGATAGGTTGGCAAGGACCATTTCCCGTGGAAAGGGTAATATCCAGAACCAACTATCAGATCCGGATCCGGGGAAAGTCGAAGATTTTCCATATCAATCTCTTGCGGAAATACGAAGAGAGACCCGGAGACAAGGCAGCTCACCTCATGGCAATGGCAGTTGCAGTGGAGACAGAAGTGGGAACCAGCGAGGGCAGGGAATATCCCTTGGAACACCAGGAAACATATAGGGATGTGCAAGTGAACCCTGATCTGACCTCCCAGGAGAGGGAAAGGATAACCCAGGTTCTCAAGTCTCATAAGGAGATACTGACTGATAAACCAGGACGAACGAGGTTGGTGGAGTTCGAGATGACTTTGACCACACAGGAGCCTGTTCGCCAAAAGGTTTACCCAGTGCCATTCTCTAAAGAAAAGGCCCTGGAGGAGGAAATACAAAAACTGCTGGAGGATGACGTGATTGCACCATCCACATCCCCATACAATGCGGGGGTAGTTTTGTTACGCAAACCAAGTGGAGAACACAGGTTGTGTATAGATTACCGACTTCTGAACAGTCATACACAGTTTCAGGTGGAACCTTTGCCGAATCCAACTCAGTTATTCGCTAGGCTCCATAAGGCTCGGTACTTTTCAAAGGTGGATCTGAGTCGGGGGTACTATCAGATACCAGTCAAACCGGAGATTCGACCACTGTTAGCTTTCAGTACACCCAGTGGACACTACGAATTCAAGGTCATGCCCTTTGGACTCAGCAATGCACCTAGTGTGTTTACACGCATGATGAGGACTTTACTAGATCCGTTACAGGATCCGTCCATCATCTCATTCATGGATGATATTCTGATTTCCAGTGACAGCTTGGATGACCACTTACAATCCTTGGAGAGAGTGTTTAATAGGCTCAAGGAAGCAGGGCTTACTGCTCGTCCAACCAAGTGCATGATTGGTTACCAGACTCTGGAATTTCTAGGTCACACCATCACTCCAGGACACATTGTTCCAGAAGAGAAGAACCTGGAGAAAATCAGAAATGCCCCAAGGCCAAAAACGAAGAAGGATGTGCGATCTTTTCTCTCGTTGTGTGGGTTCTACCACAAATTTATCCCACATTTCACTGAACTGGGAGCTCCGTTGACGGAAACCTTGAAAAAGGGATTCCCGGATCAAATCATTTGGACACCAGAATGTGAGAATGCCTATAGTCAGTTAAAGGAGGCCTTGGTCAGCAAACCTGTATTACAGCTCCCTGACCTTTCCAAACAATTTGTGTTGAGAACAGATGCGAGTGCGATTGGAATTGGAGCCGCTTTGTTACAGGAAGGAAAAGACGATGCTTCGGTTTTGAAACCTGTGGCATACGCAAGTAAGAAACTTCTACAGGCGGAGAGGAATTATTCAACCGTCGAGAGAGAGTGCTTGTCCCTTGTATGGGCAGTGCAAAAATTTCAGCCATATTTGTATGGAGTTAAGTTTCGGGTCCAGTCGGATCATCAGCCCCTGATGTTCCTGGCTACTTCTCAGAAGCTCAACGCACGTTTGATGCGGTGGTCGTTGTTACTTCAACCGTATAATTTCACAGTAGAGTACATTCCTGGGAAGGAAAATGTTGGAGCGGACTTCTTGTCAAGACACCCAGCTCCTGAAGAAGAGGAATGAATCATCTGGATTTAACTCATGGTGGAGAAGAGTGAGATGGACTACTCTCTTAAGAGGGGGCCTATGTCACGAGCTCGCCATGAGTTAACCAGATAATAATACCGACGTTTGCTTGGCGTATATTTTCTAGGCCACAACAGTCGTACTAACAGAGTAAACACAGCTGCACGGGATACATCAGGTCAGCCCATATACACATTTGGTGGTGAGTGAGGAGGAAGTGAGTGCGCTGAATCATATATCACTTTGACAAGTCATAAACATATCAGAGGGAAAACGGAAGTACTTAGCACGGAAGTAACAGTACATATGTCAATTCTGGGTTTCCGGAACATCGAGAAGATTGACGGGGTTATTGGCAACTGTTGTTGGGGGTATACAGGAACTCGCTGGCTTGTTTTGGGAATCTAAACCAGTGATGACAGATCTAACATGGAGGGAGCCAGAGGGGGGATGGATCCCTGACAGGGGATGATCTGCCAATGTGCCACCTGTGTGGGGGCATAAAGGATAACGTCACGTGGCCAACTTTGGTAGTTTGCCATATAAACCCGAGTTGGGACCAACTAGGGGGACTTGAAAATGCTCTAGTCGGAGTGCCAAGGGCACTGCAGTGCTTAGTGGAAATAATATCTACCGTGTGTTAATTAGTGACTTAATTTTACACGTGCCTATAATGGCAGATGTAGATATGATTGATAGGACTGCAGTAGTGCCATTTAAGGTATAACCTATTATAATATTAGTTCTAATTAATATAGACTGTGGCCTTGTTAAACTATAGTGTGATGATTAGCACTGTTAGTGGAAACTAACTAGAGTAGGAATAGTGATACTTAGCTCTGCTTAGTTGAAAATAGATTAGTGAAGTGTTGATAAGCTTTACTAGTTGAGAATTGAGTAATGAGGGATAATTGGGATTTTCCCGTAGGTGTCCCTGGTGGTCGGGGTTCCGCATTCTGTTTGCTGATATTTTTTGTCTTGGCCTGATGATAACCTATGTGGTCAGTTCATATGTCCCTGATGGGTTCATTATATTTTCTGAGTGAGGCCGATGGCCCACGATCATCTAATAGAGATCAGTGACGGGGAGGCTATCACCAGTTGTATGATTTATTTTACAGGTTCCTCGGGTTGGAATGAAGAACCCGGACCCAATGTAACATCCGATCCCGGATAAATTATGATGTGGAGAGATGGGCCAGCAACTTTCGCAATGGAAGAAGTTAAGACACATTGCTCGGTGGAGTCTAATGGTATATGTATCCTACATGAGTGAATACCAATCGTTAACACACCTGAAGTGATGGAGGTTCAGCCCATGTGGAACTAGATCAGTAGGGACTGATGTTCACAGTAGATGAAACCAAACATTGAAGTGTAGTTGTTCCACGTATCAAGGAAATCAGAACTTTCAGACTATATCTAGTGAATAAAGCAAGCCATTTTATTCTAGATACATTAACTGTTTAATAGTGAGAACTAGTGAACATTTATCAAGAGACAAAAAGACTTGTTAGTAGGACAGTGTTCCATGTTTGTTTTCACTGCGCCGGAATTATGAAGCCGGAGTTTCTATAAACTATTAGGAACAGTTGCGTTAGGAAATATACTAGTATTTTCCACGGATTATATTTACATGAGATTCAGATCTCATGGTCATCAGAGTTCCTGGAGGAGGACATGTCTGGAGAGAAGGATACGACTTCGGTGAGGTTTTTCGTACTGACTTGAATGATGTCGTGTGATCCTTGCCATGATGTGTACACTATGATCCTGAACTTTGAAGGCTGACACATACATTTATGTTATAATACACGACACACTTTTTCTTCGCATACACGTCTCATATACGTTACACTTTTCTTTTAATAAATTAGTCTTTATTAATTTTTAGAAGCAAGAGTTGTTGAGTATGTTGCGTTGGGGAAGTATGAGAGGGGGCATAGTACGACAGTGAGAGAGTGATAGGAAAAGGTGTTCATAGGCTGATGGAGTGTGTTGGACGGAAGCTGGTGGATTCTCCAGAATATTGAGAGGGGAAAAAATATTATAATGTGGGTGTCGACTCTCTTCACTCCAGGGACGACACTGTAAAGGAGGACACGACAAGGAGGAGGAGGAATATAATGATGAGGAGGAGGATAATGATGATGAGGCTGATGATGATGATGAAGACGACGATGTGTACATACACGGCAGCCTCATGTATCCATCCATGGTAAGATGCGAGGAACTGCATTTTTAACAGCGCACTCTCCACACGAAACAGCAGCGATGGGTGGCTAGAGATCGATACGGATGGCCGCAGTAATCACACTTGTCAGGGCGATAGTCAATCATTGGGGAAACTGAAAGGTTATCGAGTATGGAGTTGGGCTTTAAGAATCGATCATCACTAACATGTGGCATACAGTGTGGCGTTGGCGATCATGTCCCTCCTTAAACATCTGAAAAAATTAGGCCAGCTGACCCGTGAAGAAAATTACATCTGCCTCTTCTCTGTAACGCTTCACGGCAAAAGAGGAAGGTGGAGGAGGAGGATGATGAAACATGAAGGTGGTGGTTGTGGAGGAGGAGGAGAAGGAGGAGGAGGCGGAGGAGGGGGAGCAGGAGGAGGAGGCGGAAGTAAGAAGGAAGAAAATAAGAAGGAGGAGGGAAAAGGAACAGTAAGAAGGAAGGAAGAGCAGGCAGGCGGGCAGGCAGGCAGGCAAGCAGAGGGAGTGGAAAGAGAAGAGTGGAGGGAGGAGGGAGATGAGGGGAAGGAGGAGGGAAAAAGCAGTAGAGCGAGGAGGGAGAGGAAAGGAAATGTAGAAAAATACCAGCCAACGAATTAAGATCGCGAGATGTGAAGACGCATGATCGCCCACGGCATTTGACCAGGCGCTGCTGATCAGGAATGGCTTTCCTGTTCGGGTACTCAGTCCAGCCCACACGTGTGTGGTGTCCATTCCTGTTGCCACCCTGATCACGAATTGGGGATATAATTGGGTTTATGTACCAGACTATTGCCCTACAGTCACTTGCTGGGGGCTGTATCGATCACTTCAGACTCCATATCGCCCGAGTGTCCGTTCTATGATTGTAAGGATTGATGGCTGGCCATGTTGGCTTGAAAGGACCGGTGTATTCGATTATTATATTACATGTATGCTTGTATACCTATTTTTTCTGTCTTTCTGTCAGTTTGTCTATCTTTCTCCTCACGTGAATCTCCATGGCGAAGTAGTCAAGCAGTCTGACTCGGGCTCCAAAGGTTGTGGGTTCGATTCCGGGCAGCGTCCTTCGGTTCACGAGTGCTTTCTTTCGAAAACTCATGAAGGTCGTCACTGGAGCCACGGAGTTCGTGCTTTATGCGACGCTTTCGGCAGCTCGTGCTGCAGAAAGAGATTGAGCCATATGGGATAAATACCGGTGCAATGAAGTCGATCCTGTCGACTTTTAAGCGATTTGTCTGTCTGTCTGTCTGTCTGTCTGTCTGTCTGAATGTCTGAATGTCTGCTTGTTTATCTACCTGAATGTCTCTCTGTCTGTCCGTGTTGCAGTAGGTCTGCCTATGTTTTTTTTCCTTCTATGTATGTATCTATATGTCTATTTTATCTATGTATGTGTTTGTTCATATATGTGTGTATGCGAGTGTGTGTGCCCGTGTGTGTGTGTGTGTGTGTGCGCGCGCGCTGCATGTCTTTTTGTTAGACGTTGCGACCAGCCCCATGCTTATTTTCACGACTTTGTTACGTGTAGTAGTTTGCCATTGCTTTCTGAACGAGAAGTCAACATGTAACCCCAACTGACCGGCGTGTGGAATGAACGAGAAGTCAACATGTAACCCCAACTGACCAGTGTGTGGAATGAACGAGAAGTCAACATGTAACTACAACTGACCGGTGTGTGGAATGAACGAGAAGTCAACATGTAACCCCAACTGACCGGTGTGTGGAATGAACGAGAAGTCAACATGTAACCCCAACTGACCAGTGTATGGAATGAACCCACTTCCCCACCTTCAGCGCACAGGATGTTTAAGCGAGAGCTCGTTACACAACTCAGCCACGCTGACCTGTATGTGTGTGTGTCCATTTGTCTCTGTGTACATCCAACTGTCTGTCTATAATGCTGTCAGTCTCTGTGTGCAGTCGTTCTGTCTGTCTGTCTACTTAGCTGTCTGTCTGTCTGTTACACATCTATTGTTTGTCAACTTCGTTAGTACAGAACTCCATTCTGTTGATCTATCTCTTTGTCTGTTCATCCATCTGTTTATCTATCTATTTATCTGTCCATCTGTCTGTTTATCTGTCTAATAGCCTGTCTCTTTTTTTATCCGTGTCACTCTGCCTCCTTGTCGGCCTCTATTTTTTTACGAAGTCTGAACGTCAAATAGCACTTAAGGAGATCTCCGCGTTCCCCGGGCAATTACCAACCAAATCCGTGTTTTTGTGTCCCCCGTTTCTGTCTATCATTACGTGAGCAAAGGACGCGTGTTGGAGAAAGACTGGGGTCCAATTTTTTCTGCCCACTTGTAGCAAAGTGGAATTCAAAGTCAAGAAGACACTTTCAGGACACGATAATTAACTCTTAGCTTTCGGTAGATGAGTATTAAGATTAACTTTTACAAAATTGCTTTAGCTCGGCTGGGCTGAGAAGTCGGACAGTAGCGATTCTAACATTTTCTTGGTGAATGTGACATGCATGATACGTACCGGTTAACTGGCGTGCGAAAGTTGTGTGGTTGGAAGGGCCGAACGAAAGACGTGCCTGATTTGTGACCCTTGAAAATAAAGTTCGTTCGTTCGTTTGTTCGTTCGTTCGTTCTGCTGACTGCAGCCCTTCCACACGCAGGCCTGTTGGCCTTAAATGTTGACTTCTCGTTCATGACATCTTCTTCTTCTTCTTCTTCTTCTAAGTGTGGTGTTGATGATAATGTGTCTCCACAACCTTCTGTCGCTTGTGCTGCCAATCATTTCTGATAATTTATTTGAGGACATTACATTACAAGTACTCAGAATCCGGAGAAGGATTCGCCTGATGGGGAGGGACCCTGGTAATAAGGAAAGCTAATCATCACGCAAAAATAAACGACTTCAATTAGTAGTACATGTCAGGACAAAGCTCAAGGTCAAAGCAAGGGGGCAGGGGGAAAATATACTGTTAAAAAAAAAAAAAAAGATACGCATAGCTATCAAAGGCACACACATTGCCATTATTTTGATATTCATTATCTTTTTTAATGTAATGAGATAATTGTTCAAATTACACACAAGAATACATTTGGGGTTCAGACAATAAATTGACAGTTGTTTTGCATCTGGGTCACGAGAGTTTTTAGGCGTACGGGCTTTCCCGTGAGTATGGTGTGTGGCCTCCTCTTGCATCGATTATCGACTGGCATCTCCTGGGCATGGATGTGATCAGACGTCTGATGTGGGTCTGTGGGATGGCTGCCGACTTCCTGGAGTGCCTGGAACAGATCACGACGATTGGCTGGAGCAACGTCTCGGCGACAAACACGTCTATGCAGCTCATCCCACAGGTGCTCAATCGGACTCGTGTCTGGAGACAGGGATGGCCAGGTGTCACAATCCCCTGCAACAGGCAGATATTGGCTGTTGTCTAAGGTCCCTATAGTCTTCTGATATCACTGAGTAGTGCAGGAGGATCAGTCACAGGTATCACAACACAGATCATTACTTTGATCAACAGCTAGAAGTCAATGGATAACACCAGTTTTCGCGCACACAACTTTATTGATTATGAAGAGACATGATGAAAACATGCACTATTCCCAGAAACCATTTTTTTCCCGCATATCCTTTACAGGACATCGCTGTCAACACCAGCATTTTACCGCTGTTGTTGATTTCTTGTCAAGATTACGCTCAGTAGTTTGCAATTGCTTTCTGAACGGCCGGCTCACTTATCCCGTAAGTTACCAACGCGGCGAGAACCGCTTCCAATTCTCGCGCGCTACGTTACCCTATGTGGATAAACGGGATTATGGAGAAAGTGGTTTAACTTTTCGGCTAGAGAGACCGGCAGAAACCATATTAGAACAGGTAAATACACAATACTGCCTTTGATCGTCCTTGTGACATAACTAGTCGCACTGGACTCTTTCCGGTGTCCGAACTCATCTGAATGCCTGGCTAAGTTTCCCTCCTTAGCCCAAACACCGAGTAACTGGCTAGTTTCCATAACGTAGCCCACAACCTCAACTCTCCTGGCTAAGTTTTCCTCACTTAGCCTCAGAACTCCACTGTCTGGCTAAGTCTCCCGCACTTAGCCGCAGACTGACTGCCGCTGAATGCCTCGACCTATCGTTTTCTTCACTCTATATCCAGTCTCTTAGGGACCCCCCCCCCCCCCACCTCCCCTTCCATGAACAACTATATCACCCTTAAACCCAATTACAACTTCCCCCAACATTACATTTCTGGGGTATTCCTTTGCCTATTCTCTTTCCAGCACGTTTCTCTCTGCCCCCTGGTTACTCAGACTGACATCTCCGTGATATAACAATCCATTGTGTTTGGGGGCTCAACCATTGTCTTGGGATTCCTTACTCCACCTCTCTTACTCTATATCCGCATACCTCTTATCTGACCCCTGTAACCTCGATTGTATTTTCCAGATTCTTAGCCTCTACCTCTGCTCTGCCTTGGC
Source organism: Cepaea nemoralis (assembly GCA_014155875.1). Taxonomy (NCBI): domain Eukaryota; kingdom Metazoa; phylum Mollusca; class Gastropoda; order Stylommatophora; family Helicidae; genus Cepaea; species Cepaea nemoralis. The sequence goes on along the minus strand of JACEFZ010011832.1, from coordinate 12,500 downwards.
GTAACAACACGCATGTTACACCAGGGAATGGTGAGAATGTTCTTGGCAGTCAGGAACTGCGTGGTCAACCGTGCACAATGGGGTCTGGCATTGTCCTATTGAAACACAGACCTTTGGGTAACCATAAGTGGAAGGACATGGGGTATCGTTGCGAATTCAAGCCTCCTTCAATGTGGACCAACTGATTGCTTCCGCTGTAAGTGATCATTCCCCCACACTACTGCACCTGCACCACCGTACGGCGGAGCTTCATTACCTCAACGGTTGGCAAAACGTTCATTTCACCCACGGTAGACCCTTCTCCGACTATCATGACGCTGCAACAAAAAGAAACATTCGTCACTAAACCAGACACATCTCCATTGGTTGTCTACTGCCCAGGGACGATGCTGGTTAGCCCAAAGAAGTCGATTTTCAAGATGGCGTGTAAGGACAGGTCCACGATGAGGTCGTTGTGCCCGAAGTCCAGCGTCATGCAGTCTATTCCGGACAGTTTGATTAGACACATGGCGTCCTGCAGGCAATGGCTGGGCAGTTGAGGAAGATGTTGTAAACCTTCCTCTGAGGTGACGAAGCCGAATAAAGCGATCAGCCGCTGCTGTTGTCACTATGGGTCTTCCACTGCCATGCCGGCCTTCATCTGAGCCAGAGACTTGGAACCGGTGCCAAAGTCGACTGATAGTACCCTGGTGCACGTTTAGATGCCTGGCAACCTGACTTTGACTTTCGCCTGCATACAGTAGGCCAATAGCAACGTTCCTTAAATTTATCGATAGAGACGCCATAGATGTTTGCTTGAAAATGAACTGAATTGTTTTGTGTAACGTTTTCCTTTTATAGGGTTTCAGTTGCGTAGTCAGTGAATTGTGTTTACCCCAAATGTTGTTGCTTTCACGTGCGCGCATCATCAGCTGTGGTAAAAATTTGGTCATAAGCACTATTGACAACTGCATTGTAACGATTACAAATACGAACGCTGTTCAGGTCAACATGTGCATTTGACACTGTAAAGAACATTTGAGGCTGGTTTTCATATACAGATATATATATCTTATATACAACTCGTCTGCATGGCTATCTGCATAAGCAATCCTTGGTTAATAAATTTAAAACATACTCTCTTCGAATTGGGGCGGAAAACTTGGAGCACACGCATGCACACTAAGAAGGTTAAACAGCCCTCCGCAGTAGAGTATCACAAAGTACAAATATGCATTGACCAGTGAGAGAATAACCATTAGTCGCATGTCCTTTACATGACGTTGTAGTCAATAACATCATTCTCTGGCCGTTTGTGATTTACTAGTCAAGTTTACGTTAAGTTTTTTGCAACTGCATTCTGAACGACCGACGCTTATACCATTATTAACAATCAACACAATGTCGTCTGTTCCCATATGGCCCGCAGCTGAATTCGAACGTGGTATATGGAAACACGTTCACTACCCTTATCCACAGGCGCCGGCCTGGACAGAATAGAAGAACTAAAATGAGATGGTAGAATCACTAACGACGAGCTGATAGAGAGAACTAGACAGATCCCAGTGAGTCCAGAGGTGGCGAGGGGATATTGGGGCTGGTTAGGGCATACGGGGAGAAATGTGACAATAGTATAACTAGATAGGTCTGGAACCTACAGGAAGAAAAGACAGACAGACAGACAGACAGACAGACAGACAGACAGACAGACAGACAGACAGATGGACAGAAAGAATGAAAGAAAGACAGATGGAGAGGTGGACAGACAGACAGACAGACAGACAGACAGACGGACGGACGGACGGACGGACGGACAGACAGACAGACAGACAGACAGACAGACAGATGGACAGAAAGAATGAAAGAAAGACAGATGGAGAGGTGGACAGACAGACAGACAGACGGACGGACGGACGGACGGACAGACAGACAGACAGACAGACAGACAAAGACAGACAGACAGACAGACAGACAGACAGACAGACAGACAGACAGAACGAAAGAACGAACGAAAGAACGAAAGAAAGAAAGAAAGAGGCAGGTATACACGCAGACAGACATTCAATAATAAAGACAGATAGAAAGAAAGAACGAAAAAAGACAGACACACAGCATACAAGACTGATAGACAGAGAGAAAAAAACATGGGTAGGCAAGCAGACATTCATAAACAGACAGACAGGCAGAAAGACAGGCAGGCGGAAACAGACAGACAACATACCGACAATCAGAGGGACAGACAGACAGAAACAGACAGGCGGAAAGACACACAGACAGACACACAAACAGACAGTATCCAAACGAAAGATAAAGCCACAGTAATGACGCCAGCAGTTGAATGACATGAATTCCACAAAATGTTGCCCTGTTCCGTCTGCAGGAAGCCACACTTGAAACAGGCGGGTTCATCGCGGGCCTCTTCACTTGCAGACGACAGAGAAGGTTAAGGACTTCGTGGTATTCAGAACCCAGATGGTATTTGGTTTGAAATGCTAGACAGGTCATTTTATGGGATTTAAGATGTCTTTTGTCTCTCATTGTATGGTTTGTTAGTTGGGGATACGCAAGGAGAACCAACATAGATAGACAGACACAGGGGCGGAGTGGGTCTAAAATTATTGGTTGCTAGGATAGAGGGATATTAACATTTTAACATATAGATAGACAGACACAGGGGCGGAGTGGGTCTAAAATTATTGGTTGCTAGAATATAGGGATATTAACATTTTAACATATAGATAGACAGACACAGGGGCGGAGTGAGTCTAAAATTATTGGTTGCTAGGATAGAGGGATATTAACATTTTAACATATAGATAGACAGACACAGGGGCGGAGTGAGTCTAAAATTATTGGTTGCTAGGATAGAGGGATGTTAACATTTTAACATATAGATAGACAGACACAGGGGCGGAGTGAGTCTAAAATTATTGGTTGCTAGGATAGAGGGATATTAACATTTTAACATATAAACAGACACAGGGGCGGAGTGGGTCTAAAATTATTGGTTGCTAGAATAGAGGGATATTAACATTTTAACATACTGTCTAATGTTTAACAGATTTATTGTGAAACAAATACTGTAGTAGGTTTGGACCAAACAAAGATTGATGGCGGAAAATGGGAAGTAGGGGTGTGTCACAGTTATAACTTAAAAGCTGTTAATATGATGGCAGACATATTGTATTATATATCAAATAAAAGGAGGTTGCATAGAGAAAACTATTGTATTGATATTTTACCCATAGTTTGATTTATAAGCCCATAGCAGCTACAAGAATTTCGATTAAGACGATTTATCATTCACTCGCACTTAATCAGTTAAGGGGGACCGCTGCCTTGGGATTTCACAGGGCTTACTTGCCATTGGGAATACTAATACCCTGGCCAGTCCGGCACTGGACAGACCGCTGTAAGCGCATAGACAAACTCGCAAACACACACGCGCGCTCAACAAAACATATTCACAGAGAGAGAGAGAGAGAGAGAGAGAGAGAGAGAGAGAGAGAGAGAGAGAGAGAGAGAGAGAGAGAGTTGGTTAAAGGCTGACAAACTATGTCGTCACATAGAATTTCGGGTCGAATGTACGGGATTTGAAAAGGTCGACAGAGCGACTCGTCGAGAAGCGAGCCATCTAAACCCAGGGGGTGTTTCTGTTAATCTTCAACCTCGTTATTAGCATCATGTGCCAAATATATAATATATATTCAAGTACTGTTAGTCTTAGATATGTCCGAGCTGCATTATGACAGTAGAGCTACCTGCTTTCTGTTAGCTCCGAATGTTGGGCGGCGTTCATCACACCCGACACCCCACATTGTGCCAACGGCTTCGGGCGGAGGAGCGCAGTTGACAGGAGTACAAGCCTTACACTAGTGCGAGGAAATGCAACCTAAAGAATAAATGTCATGGCTGGGCAGACTAGGCCCTAAGCCTTGATCGGCAACTGGTCTAGGATGGAAGCTCCGACAAGTGAACAGTAAGAGCTTTGCTTTGCTGGTCCGGCAGCTTCTGCGGCTTGCCTTGTTCTAGACATATTGGTGTCAGCTTTCTTCTGGAGTAAACTAGGCAGCCAGGAGAGGGTTCACGATGCATGGGTAACACATGGTCTTTACAATTCAGCCCAGGCGTTGTATTATGGAGAGTTATAAGTCCACCCCTGGTTCCTGCCATGGGTTGTAGTTATTGTGCTTTATTTTTCTAAGCACAGTGTAACAAACTATCGTCTGTCAAGATGGCCAGGTGCCAGTAGTAGATATTCAAGGAAAACATTTAAACAGTTAGGAACGTGTGACACCTGCAAAAAAGTGAGAGGTAATAAACATAGGCACAGTGTGCATACCATACCTTACAACGAAAGCAAATCTGACAAACGGAAATCACCGTGTAAAGAGGGCCTTGATAATAACAACGTAAATAAAAATAATTGACACCACAACACAACGAATCGAAAATTCGATCGTAGTGATCTTCATCAGTAACGACACAAAAGGATCTAAATAAAAACATGAAATTAGAAAATGTAACAAACCATTAAACAGTAAACAGAAAAATTATTGGTATCAAGCGTTGTAAAACCATTGATACCTACATCCTGCTGTAGCCATTACTGCTCTAAGATATTCTTGGGTCGCCATCCCTCGTGATCACCAGAGCCGAGGAGCAGGTCTGTGTTTGTGTCCCTATGTGCCATTCAGCCAGACCATCATCTATCTGTCCCTGGGAGCCAAGGTAGCGCAGTAGCTAGTCGCCTCTCTGCCGACCTGGCAGTCGTGGGTTTGAATTCACATCGAAGCAGAATTTTGAAAATGGACCTGGGGGATTTAAAGTCCACCCTGTCTAAAATTAGTACCAGAAAATGTCGTGGGGAGTAAAGACGGCCGGCGTAATAAAGATCGCATTACCCCTGGAGTGGGGGAGTTGTGGCATAGTGGCTAGACACTCGGCTTCCGGTCCGGTGGTCGGGTGTTCGAGTTGTACTGGTGCTAATTTGGAATTTTCTTTTTTTTATTAACCTGTGATACCAGGTCGATCCAGCTTAAATGGATACTGGGAAATGTCGTGGGTCATAAAGGCGATTAGCACATGACATACCCAGCGCCGTCTGGTCTATACAAATATGGATCTGGCACAGAATGCCAGATAAGCCTCTAGGATTGTAAAGGAGTGCCTTACTTGCTTCACTTACTTAGAAGACAGACAGACAGACAGACAGACAGACAGACAGACAGACAGACAGACAGACAGACAGACAGACAGACAGACAGACAAGCAGAGAGACAGACAATAACAATGGTGGAGATCCATTACAGCCAACCTTCATTGTGGAGACGGCACCTGGTTGATTGATTGACACCTTATCCCAACACTTCACTGAGGTAAATGATGGAAGAGAAGAAGAAGAAGAAGAAGAAGAAGAAGAAGAAGAAGAAGAAGAAGGAGGAGGAGGAGGAGGAGGAGGAGGAGAGGGACAGGGAGGGAGGTTGTGGGGAGGGAGGAGGATGAGGAGCAGTAGGAGGAGAAGCAGGAGGAGAAGAAGGAGCAGGCGGAGGAGAAGAAGAAAAAGATCCAACTCTCTATGACGCGCCTGTATTAACGATTCAATTGTTTATTTTCAGGGCAAATTAGGCGAGCTATTACTGTCGCTGTGCTATCAACCAAATATCGGCCGTTTGACCATCACTGTGATGAAAGCTAAAGATTTGAAGGCGAAGGATCTGACTGGATACTCAGGTATGCTAGTCACAGTTCTACATGCTTCACCATCATCATCAGTAACGTCATCAAGTGTCTTGCCGACTGGCCTGGGCGATTGCTTCGCCACATATGGCGATGTCTGACAGCTTGTAACAATTCGAGAACTGAACACACTTCCCTGCCACGACAAAAGGCTTTCAATTGTGTTATTTTGCTGTCTTCATCTATCTCTCTTTCCGTTAGCCTTGCCAGTTGTCACATGTTATAGTCTCTTCTCAATATTGTGCACAGGCACCAGTTAATTAATTGTATTTTATTCATTTTTTTCCCACGTTTCCATCCTGTTTCAGGATATTGCGGTCAACACCAGCATCTTTCAGCTGTATGTTGATTCCTAGGCTAGATTACGCTTATCAGCACGCCACGACTTTCTGAGCGACCGGCTCCATACTCTCATAAGTCACTGGCGCGACTCGAACCACTTCTAATTCTCGTGCGCTCACGTCGACCACGAGAGTATTAGGGGTTAACGGAGAAAGCTGCTAACCCCTCGGCCAGGCAGCTGGCAATGAATTTTATAGTTTATTAAGTTAAAATTATTTTAGTCGTGCTCCGTTTTTCTGTTTACTATAGTTATACAGATTTAACATTGGAGCTAAATATTCGAAGTTTGTTGCCAGATTTAATATCTTTATATTTCCACTAATTTCCTAGTGTTCTTAAAGTGTATCTTCCCTTTTGTATTCTTATCTTAAAACTGAATCGTTGCGAGGGTCGGGTGTCCGTAGAGTCACATTCACCTTCGTTCCGGGACATGCGGGAGTTGAAGGAAATGAACGAACTGACAAACTTGCTGGCTCTGCATCTCATGCAGATGACCAACCTATGGATCGTGCCGATGTTATAAACGCCCTTAGAGAGATGTCGAGAGCGGAGGACTTTGACACCAGTTAATCCTTAGCGTTGTCCAGAATGAGAGACTCAGGAGTAATAACTGGCACTGCCAGACACGAGAGACACATCGGGAGAACGAGGGGTCACATCAACCCACACAGAACTGGCTCTATTAGTTGCTAGACGCTGATAGGAGCTGAGGGGAGAATCTGAGCACCTATGGATTTCTTGGAGTGCAAGAGTGATAACCCAAAAGATAACAGATTTTAATATGCCTATCTTTTTACCCCATCTGTGTCTACATTTATACCCAAATAGATGGGTGATTCCATCCCTGGAAGTGATGTTTCGCTACGGAAGATTGGTTTGTTACTTGTATGGTTTAATCTCATTGTCTTTGTCTCGGGCCTTGAATTTTTAGAGCTAATTGTTGTGACCTCCCATTAATTGTGTTTAATTTTTCTTGTTTCTGATTTCGTTATTAGGACAGAAGAAAAGTGTCGTCGGCGAAATTTAAATCATCAAGTTTCTTTGTTAGAGCCCATTGAATTGTATTTTCGTCGATAACTTTTGTTGTCTTCATAATTCAGTCTGTAGTCAACGGGAATACTGGCATCTTGCATCGATAGTTGTAAAATGGAGTTATACCTCTCCATAGCACAAAGCCTGGGCTGAAGTTAGAGACCATGTATTGCCCATGCATCACGATCCCTCTCTCTACCTGCCTTGTTTACTCCAGGGGAAAGTTAACAACAATAAACCTGAAACAAGACAAGCTGCAGAAGCTGCCGTGTCAGCAAAGCAGTGTTCTAATTGTCTGCTTCTCTGATCTTCCATTCTAAACTAGTTGCCGACCAAAGCTTAGGGCCTGATTTAGTCTTTATGTTGCATTTCCTCGCATTTTTTTTTTTTTTTTTTTAGCAAATCCTTTACAGGACTTAGCTGTCAACACCAGCATCTTTCAGCTGTATGTTGATCTCTTGGCAAGATTACGCTCAGTAGTTTGCCATTATCCGTGTCGAGGTCCTGTTTTGATTTGAAATGTTTCTGTTTGTTTTTCCTCGTGAAAACCTCTACATTTGATATCCTGAGTTAAGGATGTTTATTGACAAGTCAAAATTATGTGACAAAAATAGAAGTGACTTCAGTTGGTTGAGTTCCCTTTCTTAAATCTGTGAGAAAGACCGTGTTAATGAAAGTACATAGAAGTCAGATTTTACATATAACTGTATGGTTACATTAAATAAAGTAAGTTTTTACCACGCTTTGATGAGTGTTGAGCATATGGTGCTATACCAATATTTGTATAGACCATTCGGCACTACCTGGTGATGTGTCCAACAACACGCCGGCCGCTTTCACACCCCAAGACATTTCTTGGTACTCATTTAAGGCTGGGTCAGTGTGTCAACCTGGGAGCCCAGGTCAGTGACAATGATCGATCTCGTGTGGATCCGAACATATGCCCACCAGGTCGGCAGGTAATCGTGGTAGCCGCTGTGCTATAAGGGTTATCTAAATTTATAGTAAGGTCTTCAACTTAGAATGGAAAGTTCGGTGCTTCCCTAGTCTGCATGCTATCCACAGTGCCACCACATTTCGTCTCACAGAATCGTGATCCTTTATAATCAATTTCTGAAGTAATCTAGGCAGTATCCGTGGCAGAGTGGTCAAGACGCTTGTCTCGAGTTCCGAAGTTTGTGGCTTCGATTTCGGACTACGTCACTCGGTTCACGAGTGCACTTTTCTCGGAGACTCCTGGGGGTCATCGCTGGGGCTACGGAGTTCGTGCTTTGTGCGACGCTTTCGGCAGACCTCCCTGCGGAAAGAGGCCGAGTCGTGTGGGATAACATCCGGTGCAATTAAGTCGATTGTCGTACATTTTAAACTTCTTTTTTTTTCTGAACTAAGTTTTTTCCTTGACAATTTGACCTGCTTAATACTTCAGCACTGTTCCGTGGCCATGGACGGCGGTTAAGACTTGGCTCTTGTGGTACGTTGTCCAATATATATGGATTAGGGTGATTGTTCTTTTCAATTTGTCCACGCTTAGTTAAATGGTGCCCCGATTTCCACCTACCACCAGGGGAACATTGGGGTCCTCACCTCTCCTTCAAAATGAAACAATAGTATGTTGAGGTTCTGGGGAAAAACAACGCACACATACTATACCCCACAACGTTGGCAGGCCAGTTGTGTGGTATAGGGCGTGTTTCTGTTAACAGTTTCTTCTCATGATCTTAGCATATTTGTTTGTTTTATTGTATATTTTGTATTTCCATTTTCTGTATCAACCGTCCTTCCATTGCTCTAATATACCCGGTTATTTCTTCTTTTTTTTTAAATTATGCATGCGATGTATATACAATTACAGCTCTTTTTTAATTTCTTTCTCTGTCTCTTTGTTACTACCTCTCTTCTCTCTCTCTCTCTCTCTCTCTCTCTCTCTCTCTCTCTCTCTCTCTCTCTCTCTCTCTCTCTTTTTTTTTCTCTATCTATCTATCTATCGCCCAACCAATCGACCGACCCACCTATCTACGGACGACCGACCGACCGACCGACCGGCCTCTCTATCTGTCTGTCTGTCTATCTGCGTGACTGGCTGGCATGCTGGCTGCCTCTCTATCTCTCTCTCGCTCGCTCTCTCTCTCTCTCTCTCTCTCTCTCTCTCCTCTGCTTGCCATCTCCCTTGGTAGTCATGTGTTCGGACCCCATCAAGGTAGACCCCGCCTACAATAGGTACCAGGAATTATCCTGGGACATAAAGGCGGCCGGCTTGATATTAACCACGTGACCCACCCAGCGCCAGTTGCTCTATACAAATACGGAACTAGCACCATATACCCAGTAAACCTCAAGGTCTGGACAATGATCTTTATCTTTACTGACTTCCGTAGCAATTTTTACCAGATTTATTTTTAACCTTTTTGGTTGGTCTGTTGATATCATTATGTGCAACTATATCTCGTTATTTTTTTTTTTTTTTACATTAATGCATAATTTCTAACCTAACTGAATATAAGTTTGATTTCCGCATAGATAAACAGAGTAATGAAAAGCACACCAGAGAGAGAGAGAGAGAGAGAGAGAGAGAGAGAGAGAGAGAGAGAGAGAGAGAGAGAGAGAGAGAGAGAGAGAGAGAGCTGGTTACTCGCATGTTAGAAGTATACAGTCCACATTCTGTGGGCATATGATGTGATATAGACAGCGTAATGAAGATATATTTACAGAAGTTAATCCACAAAGAGAACTAGTTGCTCGCATCAGAAGAAGACAGTCCACATTGTCTGGGTATGTTATGAGAAGAGGAAAGCTGGAGTCTGTCGTCAAAACGGGAATGTTGGAGAGGAAGAGAGACAGAGCGAGGCTACGAGAGAAGAAGCTGGACAGTTTGACATCATGGAATGGAGAAACATTGGTATCAGAAATTATTAGTTATAGGCAAGGCAGACGACTGTGGGCTGGCATGATCACCAACGCCACTCGGAATGGACTATAAGAAGATTGGCAGTACACGAGACAGAAGGCTGTGGACAGACATGATCACCAACGCCACTCGGAATGGACTATAAGAAGATTGGCAGTACACGAGACAGAAGGTTGTGGACAGACATGATCACCAACGCCACTCGGAATGGACTATAAGAAGATTGGCAGTACACGAGACAGAAGACTGTGGACAGACATGATCACCAACGGCGGGGACTATGTGAAGAAGAGGTAGCACCAGAGTTGTAATTGGAGCACTGGAGATTCTCGACGAGGGAAACAATGAGCAAAATTTAAATCCCTTAACTCAGTGGTTCTCAAGCGGTGGGGTGTTTCTCTTCTCCCCCCCCCCCCCCTCCCCCACCCTCGCCCTTCTGAAATCCGACTTATAACGTAAGTAGACCCGCAAATCGCGTTTCATGAAGACGTCTAGACTTGTTCTAGTATGTGTTATTAAATTTAGCTTCCATTATTGCGTATACAGTGTAGGGGCGGGTGGGGATTTATAGGGAGGAGATATGAAAAGGGGTGTGGCTTTCTGAACATATGGTGAAGGGGTGCTTGGGCCAAAAAAGGTTGAGAATAACTGCTGTAACTAGTTTCTTAATTTCGAAAAAATAAAAACTCTGACCCGGTGGGGGAGTGGCTAGCATGCTTGCTTGTCGGCCTGTACAGGTTGTTTGTTCGAATCTTCGTGGATGCGCGGATTGTTTTGTCACATATCTGCAGTCCCAGATCGACCCAGCCTAAACTAAGTCCCAGGAATGCACCTGGAAGTAAAGGCGGCCGCTGTGATATTGACCACATCACACATGGAGAACTGAACCGTCTACACATACAGGACTAGTGCCACATGCCCGTCAACAGGGTGTTGTTGTGGCTAGACACTTGCCTGTTTGACCAGCGGTTTAGGTCCGAAGCTGCGTCAGGGAGGAATTGTTTGAATATATTTGCACTCTTAGTTCGACCCAGGCTAAATGTTTGAATATATTTGCACTCTTAGTTCGACCCAGGCTACATGTTTGAATGCATTTGGACTCTTAGTTCGATCCAGGCTAAATGTTTGAATATATTTGCACTCTTAGTTCGACCCAGGCTACATGTTTGAATGCATTTGGACTCTTAGTTCGATCCAGGCTAAATGTTTGAATATATTTGCACTCTTAGTTCGACCCAGGCTAAATTAATCCTGGGAATATCATGAGAAGTAAAGGCGGCAGTCGTGATACCGACCACATCACTGACCGAGTGCGGGTTGTTCTATAAGATCACTGACCGAGCGCAGGTTGTTCTATAACAGCACGGGCCTAGCACAGTATTGTCCTACGTAACACAGACATTTCTTGGTGCCTCTTTTAGGTCCATTTGACCTGCTAGCCCTGGTCAATGTTCTTTTTTTTTTTAAAGTGATTAAGTGCCATGGGATGATAAATCATCTTATTCAAACTTCCCATAACTGTCATAGGCTTATAAATCAAATGATGGTTAAAATATTACTACTGTAGTTGTCCCTACGCAATCTCTTTTCATTTGATATGAATACAACATGTGTGCTACTACATTAACAACTTTTACGTCACAACTGTGATATTCGTACATTCCCTCCGTTTCATTTTGTGCCATCCATTTTTTTTTTGTCAAACCTACTTTTTTAGGGGGGGGGGGGGGGGGGGGGGGGGGGGGGGGGGGGGGGGCACTGAATCTGTGTATTCGAATCTCCGCCGATGCGCATCGAACGCACGACCACCGCGCCGGCAGGCTTGTGTCTCGCCACTGGGCTTTCTCGACTCCCATTTTGACTAGGTGCGGTGGATTAAATTGTACCCAAGTTTAGAACATATTTAAATTGAAAGAATTAGTGCATCGATTTTACTTGTATAAGACAGGCCATTACACTGCGAGTATTGTGAAGACGAAATAGGAGGCAGGATTGAACAGGCCTAGAACACAAATAGCAGTGAGAAACACATATTTGTAACATCAAGTGACGTTTATTAAGCGCTACGGAAGAAATAATTACTACGCTTGATTGGCCCGTAGCACTATACGGCGATGAAACATGAATTATGCAAGGAATGAAAATACAAGATAAGATTCACAGAATTGGCTCTAACCAGGATGCAAAGCATTATCTGAACAGAAAACCGACCAAATAAACAAGGTCTTCAAGATAGGGACAAAACGACAATTATTGAAAAATACAAAAAAAATTAGATGTTTGATTTTGGTCACAATATTATACATTGGGGCCTAATTTTGACAGTTCCTCCCCTTCGCTAGCCTACGGAACTACGCTAGGTAGCTCCACAACCCGGACAGCTTGACAAACTGTGATCAAGTGAGGGACCTGAACTTGAAAGCAACCGACAGACAGTTGTTGGTTGTGGTTTCAAGTCCGCTATGGCAGGTAGAAAATCTCTTGTAGAGAAAATTTCCCCGGT
>JACEFZ010011831.1:0-59270 GCA_014155875.1 Cepaea nemoralis | reverse complement strand
TTCTCTATTTCTTAATGGAGTTCTATATGGTTTTTAAACTAATTGGTGGATGGTCTCCCGTATCTATTTCCATTGTAACTGTTTTTGTCTTTCCCAATTCTAAATCATTAATTGCAAACACATCCTGATTTTGTTTTATAAGTTGTTCTAATACTTCTTTATTTTCTGGCGGAGTTTTTAATTGTGCCAACAATTCTTGTTCTCTTGTTACTTTGTCTAGTGAATGTATTTGGGCTGTATTTCTTCTAAATGGATGGATCAATTCATCCATTCTTACGTTCCCTTTTCTTTCGCATCCGCGTCTGTTATTAATTCTTTCACTAGAGGTTTCTGAATAACTTATGCCTGCCATATTTACTCTATCTGTTGCTAATATGTCACTAACGTTATGTTCTAGCTTGGCTATTACACATCCTCTGTATAATTTAATTTCTCTACCTGTGTTATTAATAACCATCACTGGAAATGTTAAAGTTTTATCCAATTCTATTATTCCATCCGGAACTTCTAAACCTGGCTCATCTATTATTTCCTTTTGCAATTCAGTGATTCTGAGTATGTTTCCTGCTACATAATACGGGTTTCTCTTTAGCTTCGCTTGTATCAAATTAACTGACTGTGGTTTTAAATTCATGGTCGTTTTAACTCTAACTAGTGTCGACACATGCATATCTTCTTCTAAATCTACGTAAACATCTTGGAATTTTAATTTATGCAAATCAAATAAAAGTCTCACCCCATTTTTCAATAAAAAATCTCTACCTAATATCATATTCATATTTAAATCTTTGACTACATGGAACATATGCCTGACATTTATCCCTCCTAATTTACAGTTTATCATCGTTTGTCCTAGCACTTCTAATTTTTGTCCCGTTACCGAATGAAGACTCTCTTGAATTCTAAATATTTTACAATTTTTTAACATTCGATATAAAAATGCTTCTTTAATCACGCTAACTTGTGCTCCCGAATCAACTAATGTTCTAACTTTATATTTTCCTATTTCTACTATACATGAGCTAGGATCCACCATATTTAATGACAACTGTTTTATCTCGCCTTGGGGAGATAACTTCTTATGTTTTTTATTTCTAAATGTCCTATTATACTCATCATTTGGATTTTTAATACATTGATGCATCTTTTGGATCTTACTATATTCCCCCCTACTGCCGATCCTGTTCAGTAAGCGGGATGCCAATTTCCCTGATTTCCTGATCTTCTAAAATTTCTCTGCATTTCTCCATAATTCCCATTTGCTGGTCTGCCATTTGCAGTTCTATTCTGTGTACTCGTCTGAACACCTCTATTATTTTGTGTATTCGATGGGACACGTCTGTTATTACAGAAACGAAAAATGTGCCCACGTTGGTGACATCCCCAACAAATCACATTCGAGTTATTTGTGTTACCTTCTATGTTTCTTACAGTATTTCTCACTTGTCCTCCTCTATCTTGATTATGTATGTTATCGTTTCTTTGTACCATCTGTATTTCTCCTCGTCTTCCTCTCCATCCATGTCTATACTGTCCTATTTCCATAGGTTCTTCAATTCTATCTTCCGAACTACTACCTAACTCTCGTCCTACTCTTAATCTAAACCTTCTCCTCAAGCTTTCCTCTTGTATAGCGATATCTTACCGCTTGTGACAATCTTGCCGGATTCTCTCTTAATAATTTAAATTTCAATCCATCTGACCTAATCCCATCAACAAAAATTCCCACCAACATCCGTTCTACCTCTTCAGCTCGTACATTCTGTCCTAAAAATGACTCTTCAGCTAAATTGATTAACCTGTCACTGTATAGCTGCACACTTTCTGTAGTGTTTTGTCTAGTCTGTCGCAATACTGAGAATGCGTGTTGTGGATCAGTAATTTCAGCGTATTTTCTTGCGAGATCATCCTTAAATTCTTCCCAGGTTTCACCTCCTGCTGCTTCCAGTTTTCTTCTTATATGGTCAGAAACTGGACTTGTACTTGTTCTGTATGCTAAATTCTTTTTCTCCTGATCTGTAGCGTTTACTAAATAAGCATGTTTCTCAATAGAAATGACCCATTTCTTAAACTGGTTTGCCTGACCACTAAATCTTTCAACATCACTGTTTACATTTTGTTGTCTTAATACTGCATCCAACCTTGCTATTGCCCCACCAACTCCAGTCAGTACCTGTGAAAAATCTTGGGGTTCCATTCTAGAATCTATACTGGAAATTATCAAGCAATATACAAAATATTTCAAACAATATTAATTTCAAATACACAATCTGTTCAACTAATTACTCTAATATTGCCTATTATCTAACTATACTAACTAAAGACTCCAATCGAAGATCCTGACGAAGAAAATTTTCCGTTGCAAACACGAATCCTGATAAACGAACTTAAATGAAATCCTGACGCAGAAATTTTCAATTGATCCTGATACCAACACCAAAAACAAAAAAGGACTCTAATCGACACCTTTGAAAGGATCATAACACAAAAAAGAGCTTCTGGATTTCCTAATTCAATCGAAGTCGAAGTCAGTTTTCTCTAGTTTTCCTGTCGCTGATTGTGCTCGATATAATGCTCGATCAATCCAAGACTGCTTGATTGCTTGCTCTATTGACTGTACTGTAAGCGTTGGACTTTAATCTCCGTCAAGCAAGGTCACCTTCACGCTTATTCAACCGACAACTGCTCACGGTTTCAGCAAACTCACTTTCCAACAGCATATCTGGCATTTTCACACGTTTCAGCGTAAAACTGATCAAGTCGAGAATAATTGGATTTAAACCTGACGCTATCCACTCCCTTATTTGTTATGTGGCATTCCAACAACGGAAAGTTTAAATTGAGTATACCAAATTTTGACTTGAGACAATTTTCATCAATGCTTTCATTTAAGTGAAGTGACTGTAGAGAATATTGAGGATCTCGACTCAATAACTATGGAATTTGCAATATAACCTTGACTTCACCTTCAACAGTCCAACGAGCTAAAACTCATAATTGTCACCATTCTTTGTTTTACTTGGAGTTTTATTTGGAGCAGCTTATCGTTCTGTTGAAATCAAATCATTTCTGGTACATCGAGACTTCATACGCTGTACTTGTAATCAGCGAGTTCATTCCTATAACCTTGTGTACTAATTTTTGATGCAAAACGGCATTACTTGATCTCATTATACAATTAGCGTTGGTCAGTGATCAAGTTATTTCAGACTATTTATCAGATAAAAACATCAGTCTTTCAAAAACATAAGTTTAACAATCAAACCTTTTGAGCTGGCCTGAGAAATCGATCTCCTTTTTAAACAGAAATACACTGAGAACCCACAACAACTACCCCTGGGCGGGCTTTCAGCTGTTGCGTTTCTTATTATTATTTACTTAAAAAACTTCCTTCTCCAGACGCCCAGACACAACAATATTCCATGGCGGTAACTCTCTCCGCAACATCCCATGTTGATCTTTGAGGTCAAAGGCACCAAATCAACCTTTATTACAGTGTAGAGGTGTTACACACAGGTTATAAGGCACGTGATCGTATAGGACACAAGTCTCCACTGTTTTATAACATTCTTTATTTGTCGAATCGTTCCACTACTGCATAATGTTGTACACTTGTTTGTGGCCACATTTAACCGAATTATGGCACTTAAAAACTAACTTACTAGCATAATATAAACAGACACACATGTTAGAAGGTAGATTAGATTATTAATTACATCCAAACACGCAAACAACCAGAAAAACAAACAGGTAAATTGCATACATTTTGTGGAGATCAAAGGGAGATAACTCCGGGCCAGGGGACATAATAGACAACGAAACACTAACTTAACAGTGAAAGATAACTTTACACGCGGAAGTGAGATAGGTAAAGCCTGTCGCACACAGCTTGTGTAAAGGTTGTTTAATATTATATGGGGGACATGAAGCAATTCATGTGTTGACCCTAAGAAAGTCAACTTTGTATGGGTAGTGAGTTAATTTGCTATTTGAGGGCAGGTCTTATAAGACAATGGTCCGGTTCAGACAAACCTCTGATTAATATAATATTGCGATGAGAAGAGGGCTCACGCCAACCAAACAAGTTTGTGGCGATCACCAGTAGCCAAGTAAAGTGAGACTACATTGTGACAATAGTGAGTAGAAGTCTATTAGGTTACCCAGAACCAGGTTATCGGCAGTCTTTGACAAAAATTAGATACAGTAATTTTTTTTTACAAACCTCTTGCGTCACAACCAATAAGTCAAAGTTGATGACGCAACACAGGAGGGGAGGGTGTGTGTCAAAGACTGTGTTATAGTGTCTACCTCAAGTAGACTCAGATATAGAAGACCACCGCGAACGAGTGGTCTACCTCAAGTAAATTAGAGGTAACCCAGTGCCCCTACATGAGGGCAAGGTAGGTGATAGAGAGGGGGACTATTCTTTAGTTCTCTCATGGGACACGGAGAGGTCGACCAGAGAGTTAGTGCTCTGGTCATGGCAGAATCACGCCTGCGTGATAACCACGGAGAAGTGGATTGCCACTCAACAGGAGAAGGTGACGATAAGCGTGCTGAGTAAGACGGCACGCAAAAAGCCGAAGGGCGCTGTCAGGGTCTTAAAACTTGGCTCGCTAGCCTAAAAGGTGTGAGACAGTACAAGTACAACGTGATTTGACGTAAGACTCAACGACACACCGTTCAATGGATTTATTCACATATTAAATACAGAACGATGATCACAACAATATATACTGGATACTTCAATACACTTACATCCACAATACAGCTCACACGTCTCACTCTCAAGATGTCCAGACACTCGACTTTCAGCACAGAAACCACACAACGCCTTTCTCTCTATCTTGCGTCCGTCCACGTCCGTGTCCCAGAGCTGTCTGCCGCTAGTTCGCAACTTGCCTCCCACCTCAGGTGGCGTCACAAGGCATGCATGCGTTTAGCGTCGTCCTTGCTTGACCGCTGGTCGCTTGTCAGCCAGCAGTCTTGCAGGCCGGTAACTACTATTCGCCTGGCGGCATAACAAAGTTACTGCGTCCCTACTGGGAGCTAAGTCGCCTGGCGGGCGTAACGATGTCACTGCATCACTGTACCCTTTTCGGACTCTGACACGCTCCCCCTGCAATTCATGAAAGATGTCATCTTTCATGTATCATATATATACATAATGGGTTAATATTTACACCTTGTCAGAGTCGACCCTTCTATTGTTATGTACATAGGTATCAAACTACAAATAAATACACATATGCCATAGAAATATATAAGAAATGGAAGTTGCATTCAACGACATGTGGTGTTCAACCTTTAACACTTGTCAGGTTTCATCCTCTCGATGGCTGGTTACCTCAATTGTATCAATGACTCAGTCAGATCGGTAGTACCAGCTTCACGCATCTACCTCGCAGCATTTTAAAAAAACTTAATAATATGGTTCTTGAAACAAAAACCATCTAGCTAGACTGAAATACGACTTTATATAAGTCGCATAAAACGCTCAAACCCTGCCCTTATTTGGCCAGTAGCTCTTGTGTTGGTCTGCAATGTTGGTAACACTTTGCCATGCCTAGTAAATGGCTACCTGTTGTGTCAACAATCTGGCAACAACATGTTTATATACAACACATTACTGAATACATTTCAAATTATGGCCCTTTGTGTAAGGATGTAATAACAAATAAATGAAAGGGAAATAATTTTAACATTCATGAAATACAATAATTTACAATAATTCTTTTATTTCGTAGTGTCATTGCTTGACGTTTCTTCATATTAACGAGAAAAAGTTGGTAATATGAATACATTAATCAAGATATGATTCTAAGATTACACTAGAGAAATATATAAACACACAATTCGTGTATTTCATTTTATAGATTCCTAAAGATTTTAGAATCGTCATAGCTTTTTTAACTTTTATATGTCGTCTGCTAATTTTACTCTAAATTTCTAACTAATCCGGAAGTACACACGAACACTAAAACCAGCTGATGTTGAAGCTTGCAGAACACACTTGTTCCACCATGTTTTCACAGTTCATGTGTTAGATGTTTCACTACCAAACCTTCTGGATTACGATTGACTGTTCATGTGTTGGATGTTTCACTACAGAACATTATGGATTTCGGTTGACTGCAGTGGTGTAGCTGTCAATGTTTAGTTTACACGTTCACACACGTCATTAAAATATCCCTGGAATGATCCACACGCAGATGTCACTGTCAAATTGGATAGTTCGCTTAAGGTAAGTTTTTGAGCGAATGTGACACTGTTCTTGTTGGTAATATATACAATTAATAATGTTCGCTTTCTACCACACACTACACAATTATACACGACAATCACTACATGAATTAGTAAAATAAGAACACTATATATAATGGGAGTAACCCCTATCACATCACATTGTAGACATTACACAGCTTTTTGTGAATAGAAAAAATATATTCACTGATAAATGGCTGTGTCGGTCTGAGTGTATTTGTACACACTGCACTCAGACATTGGTGCTTACTGGGTCGGTCGAACAACGGGACAAAAGATCGGCAATTGAGTTGGTTCTGCCTGGGATATGTCGAACCTCAAAGCTATAATCTTGAAGCTTAAGAGACCAGTGCGCTACCATATGATTTGAAGGTACTCCTGAATTTATAAAATGCAATGGGCTGCTGTCAGATTCTACGATGAAGTGCCGTCCTAGAAGAAATCTGGACAATTTGGTTATACCCACCACTAAAGCTAGGGCTTCCAACTGAGGTATGGACCAAGCCCGTTCTCTGGCTTTTAGTTTTCTGGATACGAATTACACAGGATGGAGGGTGTTATTGTACTCTTGTAACAAGACTGCTCCAATCGCCACGGAGCTAGCATCTGTACGCAATCTGAAAGGTAAATGGATATTGGGCAATTTCAGGACGAGATTGTTTACACTATTATCAGAAAAACACGCAAGTACTTTATTGAATGCAATTTTTAGGCATTCATTGTGTACAATTTTCTCTGGTTTATCTTTTGTTAGTAAATTAGTAAACACTTTGGTCAGTTCGGAAAAATCAGGAATGAACTGCCGGTAATAATTTATCAATCCCAACAGACTTCTGACTTGTTTCTTAGTAGTCGGAAGTGAGAGTTTTAGTATCTTGGACACAATTTTATCGTCTGTCGTGACAAAGCCATTGGATATTTTGTACCCCAAGAAAGTTATTTCCTGGTAGGCTATGTCTACTTTCGCAGGCTTTACAGTCAGTCCGTGCTGTCTAATACGTTCAAATGTATATTCTAACGTCTTAATGTGCTCTGTCATTGTCTCTGTGTGAACACAGATGTCGTCTATATAGCAAATTATGTTAGGAATGTCTGCTAGAAGGAGTCGTGTCATATGTACGAATGTGGCAGGGGCATTGACAAGCCCAAATGGAAGTTTGCACCATTCGTACAGTCCCCAAGGTGTGTCAAATGCTGTCAGATGTCTGCTCTGTTCGTCTACTGCTATTTGCCAATATCCTTTCGTCATGTCTAACGTCGTAAAGAACCTAGCGTCTGTCAGTTCTGTCAGAAGATCGTCAGTGTTTGCCATTGGCTCCAAATCTAGAACAGTTATTTTATTTAGCTTCCTATAGTCGATGCACAGTCTTATTGTATTGTCCTTTTTGTGTACAATCACCATTGGAGATGAGAAGTCTGACTGGGATCGTCTTATGATGTTGTTTTTCTCTAAGTTGATTATTTCTTGGTGTAAATGTTCTTTGTAGTGTAATGGGATGGTGTATGGTCTGCATTTTATGGGTGTGTTTGATGTGAGTGTGATGTGATGCTGTACTAATTCTGTTTGTCCTGGGTTCTTGGAAAAGATGGTGTTGTACTGCTGTATAAGCTGTTTGCAACTGTCTGTCTCTGCTTGAGTTAACTTTGGGTTGATTTTGATCTCCTTCAAGCAGTTTGTCGTGTCTAATGCACGTGTTGGAATTTCGTCACTAGCATCGTCATCTTCTATTATCACTGTACAAGCTGTCGTATCTTCTTGTTCGTTGTCTCTGTTGTGGTATGGTCTTAGCATATTTATGTGGAATATTCTGTGTTTGTCTTTTATTAGGATTTCGTAGTCTACAGGTGAGATCTGTCTTGTCACTTTAAAAGGTCCCTGCCAAGAATCAGTCAATAAGTGTCTGTCACTAGGTAGTAGCAGAAGAACGTCCTGTCCAGGTGTCAACATTATCGTCCTGTTACCTTTGTCAGCATACTGTCTATAAGTAGCACCAGATAATTTTAGTGCATTCTTTGCAATAATACAAGATTTGATTATTCTTTCACGCAATGATGTAACATATACGTATGATGATATGGGTTTAAGTAATGGAGTAGAGTCAGTTAACATTTGGTGATAAATGGTCAATGGGCCACGTGGTTTGGCACCATAGATAAGTTCAAAAGGAGAGAAACCGGTACTAGAATGTGGTACCTCGCGATAAGCAAAAAGAATAGCTGGTAGATATATATCCCAGTTATTGGGGTGCTCTTGCGTTACTTTTGCAAGCATGTGCTTTAGATCCCCGTTAAATTTTTCTATTATTCCGCTACTGTGAGGATGGTATGGGGAATTGAAACATTGCTTCACTCCCAACATTTTGGTGAAAGCCTGAGTAGATGCGGCAATAAATTGAGTGCCCCTATCAGATTGGATAGTGTCTGGAAAACCTATCCTAGAAAATATATGGAAGAAAACTTCCATTATATCATTGGCAGTTATGTTCTTTAGCGGAATAGCTTCTGGCCAGCGACTACATTGATCAATGACAGTTAGAATATATTTATTTCCTCTAGTTGTTGTATGATTAAGAGGGCCCACTA
The DNA here is from genome assembly GCA_014155875.1 of Cepaea nemoralis. Classification (NCBI taxonomy): domain Eukaryota; kingdom Metazoa; phylum Mollusca; class Gastropoda; order Stylommatophora; family Helicidae; genus Cepaea; species Cepaea nemoralis. The sequence continues at coordinate 50,423 of JACEFZ010011831.1, read as the reverse complement.
TGTCAACAGATAGTTTTTCAAAAGGTCGACTGGCTAAGTCAGTGACTTGTAACTTTGCCTGTGGGTGTTTACCTTTTTTTACCAGTTTCTGGCAGGTGTCACAACTTCTGCAATATTCTTTAATGTCATTGCAAAATTTGGGCCAATGAAACTGTGTCAATAATCTAGATCTGGTCTTAACGTATGCCATATGCCCCGCAAGAGGTATATCGTGGGCAAGATGTAAGGCTTGCTTGCGATAAGTAGTTGGCAAAACAGTTTGCTCTGTGGTGTTGTCACCTCTGGTGTAATACCTGGTGAGTATATCATTTTTCACAGCAAAATGCCATTTTGCATTCTTGGTTACCTTTGGCTTTTGGCCGATCAGATTAAAGTATTTTGATAATGAAGGATCAGCTTTCTGAGCTGTTACAAACGTTTCCTTCATGGTGTTAGTAGGTAGTGATACTGGGCTAAGCGTTTGTATAGCCTCAGTTTGTTTAATTTCATCTTGCACTCTAGCAGTAGATCTAGTTACTGCGTTCACACATTCAATGATATCAGATGATGATGGAACAATGTTATCAATGATGTCATGAGAACTTAGTGCTACATTAGCTACCATACATTCAATAGGAGGTGTGACATTATCAATGATGACATTGGATGGTGATGTTATGTTATCATCAATACACAGAGATGTTATGTCATGAGGTTTATCATTCACCTCTGGTAAATTTCCAATAATTATATCACACACTGGGTTTGTTAATGCAGCGCACTTTACTTTCCCAGTGAGGAAAGGTGTTTCAATATATGCCCATGCTAATGGGTATTTCTCAATATTGCCGGAGAATGTTCTGCATGTTACGTGCCTGCCTGTATAGTCTGTAGGCATTATGAACGTTCTCTTCAGACCAATAAGTGAACTGCCTGTATCACGAAGGACTGTAGCAGACTTGCCATTCACATATCCGTGATGGACGGTTATCCTGCCTTTTGAATCTACTACCAAATTAGCTTCTTCATTGGCAATAGGGATGGCGTGACCGCATGTTAAAATACCATCTTCATAAAAGGTGTTACAAACAGAGCATTTGTTTGCGCTAAACACGTCAAAAGCCTGTGCTGAGTTCACAGGATGTTTCTCTGGCTGTTCTTCATCAGACGACGAACTATCAAACAAGGCGGCATTTGCTTTGTTGGTCATTTGCCTGCCTTTACAATCTTTCCGATGGTGTCCCTACGCCTTACAGATGAAACATTTACGCAAACTTTTGAAGGATTTACGCTCCTTATCTTGTCTGTTTACCATGTTTAGTAGGTAGGTATGATATCCTGGGTTTTTATCGCACATCTCACCCTGATGATGTGAAAATTTACAATAATTGCAGTGGTTAAATTTCTCAGAGGTAGGCCTATGAGGTTTCTGCCTACTGTAGGGTTTGTCATAGTTAGCCGCTGCTACAAAATTAATGTCAGTAGCTTCACTGGCAAAACAATGTTTGTTGGCTGTGTAATATGCCGAACCACGTCTTTCAATCTCATCTACACTAGTGCATTCATTCTCTTGCAAAAATTTTGAAAATGCTGATGGAATCGATGAAACAATTTTATCTCTAATGATCAGATCTTCTAATCTCTGATAATTTTTGTCAATTTTAGCTGCTGAAGTCCATTTGGTGAATATATCTCGGACTAAGCAGAGGTAATCAGAGAACGTTTGAGTCGGTTTTGGGCTCAACTTACTGAATTGTTCTCTGTAACCTGCCTCATCTAACATAAAATGTGCCATAATCTTAGATTTCAGATAATGGTAATCTTTTCTGAGGTCTTTGGGGATGGTTTCAATGACTTTAAGAGGTTCCCCTGACAAACTCCTCATATAAACAATATTCCATTCAGACAGTGGAACTTGATAATGTTCCATTAAAGTTTCAAAATTTTGGGTAAAGGCTGCGATGCAGTCACCCGAGGTATAATTACGTACAATACCTTGATATTTCTTGTACTGGTTTTCTTTCTCCAGTCTCTCAGATTTCTTAGACTCTTTGTTAATGGCAGTCTCAGTGTCGAGTTGTTTCATCTTCAACTGTAACTCCAGTTCTTCTCTCTTACTCTGAGCTGCTATTTCTGCCTTCTTAAGTTCACTATCTATCTCAGCTTGCTTTGTCTTTGCAGCCAGTTCTAATTCGGCTTGCTTTGCTACAGTTGCTGCCTCTGCTTGCTTGGCAGCCATCTCTGCCTGCTTTAATGTTCTTTCAGCCGCTCTTTCTTCGCGTTCATGGTATTCAGAGTATTTCTTCTCACTCCATTTTGTTAATTCATCACCTGTCAACTGTAATTTTATCCCCATATCGATGAAATCATTTAATGAAGACATGATGAAAAATGTCAATGAAATACCAGCCACACAAAATATGTTATAAGTGGTTAGTAATGAACAGTTTACAATTGATTTCTATTGACAATACGTGCCTAAAATTGCATCCTTAAAGTAAATGAAAAGAAAAATATACTCAAGTGCCCTGGATGCGGTGAAGAACGGTTGGAAATCGGGCTAGGAACTGTAGGGTCGCTACTTCGAAACACAAATGACCTCTACGGCAAGGTTTCGGATGGTACGGAAAAACCTGCTTTGTTTTTGGAGGAAAATAAATTAGCGTCTATTTGTTGGTGTGTGCCTGCTTGTCACTAAGTATTGATTAGGTTTGTATGGCGTTGAGTGTAATTGTAGGTCGTAAGTTTGTCCGTCAACAACAATTTTTTTTTTTTTAAACAAGTTACTTTCTTTCCAAGAACTTTCTGCGTTCCACAAACTCAATGCACAAAGACAATCTACATGTATCTCATCACTCTACAACATTGATGACACATCACTTACATCAAGATGACATTCAGTAAGGAAATAGACATCAAGTTTACAAGATGGCGACAAGGTCAAAATGGCGACAAGATCACAATGTCGACAAGGTCAAAACGGTGACAAGTTTCACAAATCACAAATGTTTTACACGTTTACAAGATCAAACAATATGTATGCACTGTACGTTTACAAATAGTCTTACACATGTTTAAACAATGTAGTTACTAATCAAAATGAGCCTTCAACGATCACATTTACATGTACTATAAAGTTTGACAAAAATTTTAAGTTTACAAACTCTAGTTTTAAATCGTTAATCACATAAACACGTTCATTTCAAAGCCGGACGAATGCCACCACGTCCACACATGTCAGGGTCTTAAAACTTGGCTCGCTAACCTAACAGGTGTGAGACAGTACAAGTACAATGTGATTTGACGTAAGACTCAAAGACACACCGTTCAATGGATTTATTCACATATTAAATACAGAACGATGATCACAACAATATATACTGGATACTTCAATACACTTACATCCAAAATACAGCTCACACGTCTCACTCTCAAGATGTCCAGACACTCGACTTTCAGCACAGAAACCACACAACGCCTTTCTCTCTATCTTGCGTCCGTCCACGTCCGTGTCCCAGAGCTGTCTGCCGCTAGTTCGCAACTTGCCTCCCACCTCAGGTGGCATCACGAGGCATGCGTGCGTTTAGCGTCGTCCTTGCTTGACCGCTGGTCGCTTGTCAGCCAGCAGTCTTGCAGGCCGGTAACTACTATTCGCCTGGCGGCGTAACAAAGTTACTGCGTCCCTACTGGGAGCTAAGTCGCCTGGCGGGCGTAACGATGTCACTGCATCACTGTACCCTTTTCGGACTCTGACAGACGCACAAGGTCCTTCCGCGTGCTGTGTAGCCACGCATGTAGAACAGTCAGACGGGGACTGACTTTGATAGTGAGCGCATCGATTAGTGTCGATGCGCCTTTCCTTAGCCAAATAGATAGAGTTAGCTATAGGGTTAGGATATTGACGAGATAGGGAATTCTGTGTCTTATATGTGATTTAATAGCGACCATTTGTGTGCAGTAATCTAGTGTAAAGAGCCAGCGACAATAAAATGCATTATCCATACCTCGCGTACGACTTGCAAGATTTTTGTGTGGTACGGGAGAAGTTAATCCTGTAATGCCTGACACATTGGTTGTTGACAACTGCACTACCACTTCACCCATCACAGAGAGCAAGTAAGTGTGCTAGTACTGCACTACCACTTCACCCATCACAAAGAGCAATTAAGTGTGTTAGTACTGCACTACCACTTCACCCATCACAGAGAGCAAGTAAGTTTGCTAGTGATGCACTACCACTTCACCGATCAAAGAGGCAACTGAATTTACTTTCGGTGAAGGAAACCATGAAGGCTGAAGGACACTTGATCTAATGTCAGTCTTAAAGTACAGGTTACTCTTTCTCTTCCTCTCATCTTCCTCTTCATCTCTGAATCCTCCTGCTCCATTTTTCCCTAAATTTACTGACAAGACTCCCACAGCCAAACATCTGATGTGGCTCTCCTCCACACACAACAATCAATAGTCTAGAATCTGCCAACATCCAATTTGCTTCCACACAAACACTGGCAATATCCTGAACCTTGGACTGACTGTTGCCTTTGCTATTGTCACAACACATTTTCTGTGACCCATTTTTAGCTAGTCATCATCCGTGGCTCAGTGATTAACGAAATGTACTTTCAATATTCCCTGGCGTGCCAAGTCCAGGGTTCACAATTAGTCACAGGCGACTTAAAAGCAGATTGCTTTGTGTTGATTTTAATGGTATAAGGCGCTAGCCATTCAGAAAGTAATGGCAAACTACTGAACATAAAATAGCCTAGAAATCTCAAACAGCCAATAAATACTGGGGCTGATTGCAATCTCCTGTAGAGGATATGCAACTAACTTTTTATTTCCAGCAACCAAATAACGAAACACCAAAACACTACAAGCTGGGTGAGGGTGTGTGTGAGACGATTAAATCAAGTTATTATATTAAGGCCCAACGTGTAGCTCTTTAATGCGCGTGTTTACAAACGTCAATGGCTGGAGAGTTCAACAACATCTGATTTGACAACCTTTTAATAAATGTTAGGTGATTATGACTGATAAAATAGAACAATAGAAGGGAAAATGCTTAATAAAGTTGATAATTTAAATACCTAGTGGCAGTTATAACATCAGATGGAAGATGCACGACAGAGATTAAGAGCAGAATGGGTCATTCAAAAGCTTCATTTCTGAAAATGAAAAGTATCTTATGTAGTAAGTCACTATCACCGAATGTAAGAAAAAGAGTGCTGAAACGTTATGTAGAACTCATTTTGCTGCATGACAGCGAATCATGGAATGTTAACCCTTTACAGGGCAGACGCTTGTCCGTTTTATAGCCCTGAACGGGCAAGATTTTTTTCAGGTTCGGTAAAATTTCGGGTCACGTTAGTAAAAACATCACAAATAAGGTGTTAGTCAACCGATTTTAGTTAAATAAACAACACAATGAAGGGAAAAGCATGCAGAATATGTTACTCACGTGATTGTTGTTGGTAATCCATATACGAACACAAATATTTACGAAATACGTCATGTTGTTTGTGATTTTCCGTCATCTATACGGCAATTTACAAACACATTTTCAGAATCATAATCACTTTCTTTAAAGTCCGACTCAGACTGCTAATGCAAAGTAACGCTTTGCACTGATATCTAGCTCCGATTAATAGTGAACTTCGTGCCCTTTAATGTCACGTAAATTGAACAGAGCAAAATATCGGCTATCACTTGAAGAATCGACTAAATCCATTTTGAAAAACAGCATAAAAAACCCCGAAAACTATCAAAAAAAAGTCCGTAAAAGTCTGTTCACATTCATAGTATGCGCTTTACAAATGGCGGTCACGTTGTCAAGCTATCGGCGAAAGCGAAAGTAGCCGCCGGAAGCATCGGAAAGCCGAGAGATCGCGTTTTTACAATGCATAATAGTATCGGCCGGTTTGAGACGTTTTGCCCGTTTACGGTATCGGACGGAAATGGCCGGTCCACCCTGTAAAGGGTTAAATGAACAAATGGAGAAAAGCATGGAAGCAACAGAGATGTGGTTCCCTGAGATGAATGCTGTGAATATCTAGGACTGCCAGAGTAACTAACGATGATTGCCTAGAAGGGGCTAATGAAACTAGTACAGTATATACAACTATAAGATACAGACCAACTTTCTTTGGTCATGTGTTGAGAAGAGGGACATTTGAGAACATCGTGACAACTGGAAAGATCAGTGGGACAAGAGGCAGATGTATACCAAGAGAAATGATGCTGGATGGACTGAGATGATGCTGGATGGACTGAGACAGTGGCATGGAGGAATATCATCAGCAGAGTTGATCCAGAGCACCAAGGACCGAGATCTGTGGAGAGACAAGAACGACCATGCCATCTGGCAAGGCACATGCTGATGATGATAATGACTGACTATGAAACGGAGGAAATCATGATCAAAATTAGTTCACCAGGAAATGGCGAGACATTAACAAAAGGGACCCTGGAATTGCTTTAACTTGACAGCAGCAGCTAAACAGTTAGATAGCTCTGTTTGTGACGTGGGCAAGCAGCACCCACAAGCCCAGGAAGGCAGTCTGCCTATGGGAGAAGGAGTTCAGGAAAAAACAAACTCAACAGAAGATGTTGGTCCAAGTGGCACGGGACTAGAAAGCGGACATCTACACATTACAATGGATTCCATGCATCACGCAAAGCAAACATTGATCGCAGAAGAAGAAGAAAAGCTGTTGGTGATAGAATGTCAACTCCAGGAATTGTTTGAGTACAGACGATGATGTTAGTGAAGTCACTTCTGCAGTACTAGATCTAGTTCATGAATGATAATAATAATAATGATGGCAGAAATTAAAATCAAGGAATTGATAGAGCCACTGTTTTGGGAGTTTCAGGTCATTTAATTCAAAATACAAGGGGGCTTCAAATGAAAACCTTATATTTATATTTTTGGGGTGAATATATTATGAAAAATTACAGAGCAAATGTATCATTTTTAGATGTAGTCACCACTGTGTTCAATGCAAGTCCTCCAGTGAAGGGGTGAAACCTATAGAAATTCATCAGTGATGTTAGTATGATGACTAACTAACTAACATCACTGATGAATTTCTATAGGTTTCACCCCTTCACTGATAAAAATATGGATAACAAAACGTTGCTCTCTTTGGTGTATGTCAAAAGTGGGGCAGCCATCTTTAAACTGTCCTTCTGCTGTTACCGTGTTCATCTGCACTGTGATGTCATGTGCTTATCACTCTTGGCATCCATAACAACAATATTGACAGGTTACAAGACAATGGCATGGATATTGTAATTCCTATCACACTTTTAAAGTTTTCATTTGAAGCCCCCTTGTATGGTATGTGAAATGGCAGCACCATAACGTTGTTTCAGTTGTCTTGATGGCATCTTAATTTTTATTTTGTAACTGAAATATTGGCCATATAATTTCTGGCATAGTTCAGAAAACCCTCACTGGTGTTAATAAATATAAATACCAGCTTCTCACAATTGTATCTTCAATGTTATTTGTGAAGATTATAGTTTATGGGACGTCTGACAGTATACAAACAAGTATGATATAAAAGTAATTGGTCAAAGTCAAATCTGGCTTCTGCCAAACACCAGCAAATCTGGCTTCTGCCAAACAATCTGGTGTGTTTACTACAGCAGATCAAACTAGAAATAAAAAGTAAACTGGATAACCAATTACCAGGGATATTTCCATAGTCCCTGAAGATCCTAAAATCTGTGTCTGCCGGAATGACTCCTGTCTGAAAGATCTCCTGGCCTATAACGGATGCGTGAGGATATGGAGCGGCCTCAATGTAAGCTTTGATGAGCCACGGATGTTCTGGGCCTGTGTGGGACAACAGAAATATTCAAGATTAAAACATATAGCTACTTGCATACTGCCATATACCTGGATCAGGCTATGGTTTGTAAGACACTTTGCACGGCATTAGTTTTAAAATAATGAATAAGTGTGCAAGACGTTTTGGTGCAAGCACGAAAAACGTCACGATAAAGGCAGTTAGACTGGAGCCGGCGTCCAGGTCGGACGTGGCTGCTTGTCACTACAGCACGGCTAACACTATGCCGCTTTAGTTAGAATAATGGTGTTGTGAAGTATAGTTGTAACATTTCTGTGGAGCGACTGCGTTGTCAAGAATCGTCGTATTAAAGTGGATTTGTGTGAAGAAGACTATCCAGCGTCGTCTTATAAAAGGTTTGAGTTTTCCGTGGCCGATTTTGGCTTTTCACTTGTTCATCTAACAAACAAGAAGGACTGGAAGGTATTTAATAATAATATATATTATTAACCCCGCCGCAACCTCCCGCTCCTTGGCACATACATAGATGAAAACATATAGCTACTTCCATACATAGATGAAAACATATAGCTACTTCCATTCATAGATGAAAACATATAGCTACTTGCAATCATAGATGAAAACATATAGCTACTTCCATTCAAAGATGAAAACATATAGCTACTTGCAATCATAGATGAAAACATATAGCTACTTCCATTCATAGATGAAAACATATAGCTACTTCCATTCATAGATGAAAACATATAGCTACTTCCATTCAAAGATGAAAACATATAGCTACTTGCAATCATAGATGAAAAAATACAGCTACTGCCATTCATAGATGAAAACATATAGCTATTTGCATTCATAGATGAAAACATATAGCTACTTGCATTCATAGATGAAAACATATAGCTACTTCCATTCATAGATGAAAAAATACAGCTACTGCCATTCACAGATGAAAACATACAACTACTTCCATTCATAGATGAAAACATACAACTACTTCCATTCATAGATAAAAATGACAACCACTTCCATTCATAGATGAAAACATACAAACACTTCCATTCATAGATAAAAACATACAACTATTTCCATTCATAGATGAATAACATACAACTACTTCCATTCATAGATGAAAACATACAACTACTTCCATTCATAGATGAAAACATACAACTGCTTTCATTCATAGATGAAAACACACAACTGCTTTCATTCATAGTTGAAATCATACAACTGCTTTCATTTATAGATGAAAACATACAACTGCTTTCATTCATAGATGAAAACAACTATTTCATTCACGGACACAGATTAGAATTAAGTATTACATGTTGACTGCTAACTTATTTCTATATTTAGTGTAACTTTTCATTGTGTCCATTCTCATTCTCCTCATAGCTGTGAATGTGTTTCAGGTTTGATGTACACTTGTAGTGTTTTTGACATCTTGGTTATGTTTTGATGACTGTCTTTATAACTCAAATATTAGGCATTTTTTTGTGACGGTTGGTTTTAGAATTTTTGTGTGTCATCGTTTAAGCTTGATACTTGATGTGTTGTATCATTTATGTATGACTGTTGAGGTCTCTTAATCTCCTGCATTTGATTATCGAGGTGTCTTACTCTCTTGTATACGGCTGTTGGTGTGTGTTATTCTCTTATATTTGACTGTAGAGACATATTTCCTACACTTGACTGTAGAGACATATTTCCTACACTTGACTGTAGAGACATATTTCCTACACTTGACTGTAGAGACCCTACACTTGACTGCTGAGACAGAGCTTTCTCACACTTGCATATAGACAACCTATATGTGTTATTATCTTACACTTATTATTGACAGTTCAAATTATTTATTCCATGATCAACCATTAATAGTTGTTACTTTATTACCTATAAGCTCTGGGGTGCCTTGTTCTCACACACTTGACTAATAAGATATCCAATCTCTACTGAGCCATGATAAGACCATGCCCACAATGTTCTAGGAGACAGTTGTAATACAAGTGTAAAAACAGATTCCAGAAGAACCGTGGAGACATCTAATGTGTCCTCTGTTATCTCCTTCTTTTTTGTTATTTTCTATGAATGTCAATCAGTACCAATAAGAGAAGATAAAGGTCAAGCGAGCAGGTGAATGGTGGTTGCCATCAATATGGAGACAATGTAGGAAACATCAAATCTGAAAGACACCTACCCGAATGTGTTTCCAATAAAGCTGTCACACAGCTGGGGAGCTTTCAGTTAACATCTAACTCAAAAACTTGATAATTGGATGGTTAGAAGGGAGGAGAATGTTAGCATGAAGATACAATAAAGTCTCTTACTTTGAGATAAAGAGATCTATTCAGGCTTTCAGAAAAGTACAGAATGGGTCCATCGACAACTATCATACTCTTGGCTGGTGGGAACAGAGCATTATTCCTGGCATCAAGATAAATAATCTGCAGGATTGAGGAGTGGGCCAGTATATCTTTATATGTCACTGTACAGAGGACAGTCCTGCACATTATGTTAAGTTGTGTTTGCTTCAACCGCATGTATATCTTGATGAAATAGACAGATGAAGTCTATGTGTGTGCTTATCCAGACTGTTAGCCTTGTCTTGATGCCAGGAATGATGCTCTGTCCACCCAGTGAAGAGTATGATAGTTGTTGATGTACTCATTCTGTACTTTTCTGAAAGCCTGAATAGATCTCTTTATCTCAAAGTATGAGACTTTGTGTTATTTTCACTGTTCACATGATCCTCCCTCCCAACCATCCAACAATCTTGTGATGTACTGGGTTTGAAAGCCCTTACCTACCAATTTGACAAGCTGATTATTGAACCACTTGGCCACTCCTCCTGACACAACACCTGACACACAACAGCTCTCATGTATTTCTAACCTGTCTGGAAGACAATCTCCCAGCCCCCTGACACAACACCTGACACACAACAGCTCTCATGATTTCTAACCTGTCTGGAAGACAATCTCCCAGCCCCCTAACACAACACCTGACACACAACAGCTCTCATGTATTTCTAACCTGTCTGGAAGACAATCTCCCAGCCCCCTAACACAACACCTGACACACAACAGCTTTCATGTATTTCTAACCTGTCTGGAAGACAATCTCCCAGCCCCCTGACACACAACAGCTCTCATGTATTTCTAACCTGTCTGGAAGACAATCTCCCAGCCACCTGACACAACACCTGACACACAACAGCTCTCATGTATTTCTAACCTGTCTGGAAGACAATCTCCCAGCCCCCTAACACAACACCTGACACACAACAGCTCTCATGTATTTCTAACCTGTCTGGAAGACAATCTCCCAGCCCCCTAACACAACACCTGACACACAACAGCTCTCATGTATTTCTAACCTGTCTGGAAGACAATCTCCCAGCCCCCTGACACAACACCTGACACACAACAGCTCTCATGTATTTCTAACCTGTCTGGAAGACAATCTCCCAGCCCCCTGACACAACACCTGACACACAACAGCTCTCATGTATTTCTAACCTGTCTGGAAGACAATCTCCCAGCCCCCTGACACAACACCTGACACACAACAGCTCTCATGTATTTCTAACCTGTCTGGAAGACAATCTCCCAGCCCCCTGACACAACACCTGACACACAACAGCTCTCATGTATTTCTAACCTGTCTGGAAGACAATCTCCCAGCCCCCTGCTCCGGCTGAGTCTAGATTGATGAAAGCTCTGACACTCGGAGCCCAGGCATGCTCTGTTATGAAGCCATGGCTAGTCTGCAAATAGAGAATTGAACACTCGAGTTCAGCATGTGGTACACTTCACCATCTCCTACTGTCTTTGTTAATGCAGCTGTGGGGATGTAGTGCACTAACCTGTTAGCCCAGTAGTCCTGGGTTCAAATCTCCTAGTTTTCATAACTGCATGGCTCCAGGACTGAGTCAGCCCCATAAAGTGGGTACCAGAACAATGCTCTGGGAGGGAAAGTGACCCGTGTGATGCAGACCACACCACTCACTGACTCTCACTTGGCCAAGATTACATGGACCAACATACATGCCCACACAGTTTAGGTAAAGAATCACTTTTATTACATGCCCACACAGTTTAGGTAAAGGATCACTTTTATTACATGCCCACACAGTTTAGGTAAAGGATCACTTTTATTACATGCCCACACAGTTTAGGTAAAGGATCACTTTTATTACATGCCCACACAGTTTAGGTAAAGGATCACTTTTATTACATGCCCACACAGTTTAGGTAAAGGATCACTTTTATTACATGCCCACACAGTTTAGGTAAAGGATCACTTTTATTACATGCCCACACAGTTTAGGTAAAGGATCACTTTTATTACATGCCCACACAGTTTAGGTAAAGTATCACTTTTATTACATGCCCACACAGTTTAGGTAAAGAATCACTTTTATTACATGCCCACACAGTTTAGGTAAGGGATCACTTTTATTACATGCCCACACAGTTTAGGTAAAGGATCACTTTTATTACATGCCCACACAGTTTAGGTAAAGGATCACTTTTATTACATGCCCACACAGTTTATGTAAAGGATCACTTTTATTACATGCCCACACAGTTTATGTAAAGGATCACTTTTATTGCACTCAGGTATCTCCTGGCTCCGTGGTGACGGATGCAGATCATAATCTGGCATATTGTTCGATATATTCGTGTTCATGGGGGACGGAATATATTAGAGGTCATGGCATCACCTCTGTCTCCAGCAAACCTGTGTTGTGACATGGTGCTATGTGGATGTCCACACAACATGACAAGGATGCTATACCCAACCTGTGTTGTGACATGGTGCTATGTGGATGTCCACACAACATGACAAGGATGCTATACCCAACCTGTTATTGCATGGTGCTATGTGGATGTCCACACAACATGACAAGGTTGCTATACCCAACCTGTTGTTACATGGTGCTATGTGGATGTCCACACAACATGACAAGGATGCTATGTGGATGTCCACACAACATGACAAGGCTGCTATACCCAACCTGTTATTGCATGGTGCTATGTGGATGTCCACACAACATGACAAGGATGCTATACCCAACCTGTGTTGTGACATGGTGCTATGTGGATGTCCACACAACATGACAAGAATGCTATACCCAACCTGTGTTGTGACATGGTGCTATGTGGATGTCCACACAACATGACAAGGATGCTATACCCAACCTGTGTTGTGACATGGTGCTATGTGGATGTCCACACAACATGACAATGATGCTATACCCAACCTGTGTTGTGACATGGTGCTATGTGGATGTCCACACAACATGACAAGGATGCTATACCCAACCTGTTGTTACATGGTGCTATGTGGATGTCCACACAACATGACAAGGATGCTATACCCAACCTGTTGTTACATGGTGCTATGTGGATGTCCACACAACATGACAAGGATGCTATACCCAACCTGTGTTGTGACATGGTGCTATGTGGATGTCCACACAACATGACAAGGGTGCTATACCCAACCTTGTTGTTACATGGTGCTATGTGGATGTCCACACAACATGACAAGGATGCTATACCCAACCTGTTGTTACATGGTGCTATGTGGATGTCCACACAACATGACAAGGATGCTATATTCAACCTGTGTTGTTACATGGTGCTATGTGGATGTCCACACAACATGACAAGGATGCTATACCCAACCTGTTGTGACATGGTGCTATGTGGATGTCCACACAACATGACAAGGATGCTATACCCAACCTGTTGTTACATGGTGCTATGTGGATGTCCACACAACATGACAAGGATGCTATACCCAACCTGTTGTTACATGGTGCTATGTGGATGTCCACACAACATGACAAGGATGCTATACCCAACCTGTTGTTACATGGTGCTATGTGGATGTCCACACAACATGACAAGGATGCTATACCCAACCTGTTGTTACATGGTGCTATGTGGATGTCCACACAACATGACAAGGATGCTATACCCAACCTGTTGTTACATGGTGCTATGTGGATGTCCACACAACATGACAAGGATGCTATACCCAACCTGTGTTGTTACATGGTGCTATGTGGATGTCCACACAACATGACAAGGATGCTATACCCAACCTGTGTTGTTACATGGTGCTATGTGGATGTCCACACAACATGACAAGGATGCTATACCCAACCTGTGTTGTGACATGGTGCTATGTGGATGTCCACACAACATGACAAGGATGCTATACCCAACCTGTGTTGTGACATGGTGCTATGTGGATGTCCACACAACATGACAAGGATGCTATACCCAACCTGTGTTGTTACATGGTGCTATGTGGATGTCCACACAACATGACAAGGTGCTATACCCAACCTGTGTTGTTACATGGTGCTATGTGGATGTCCACACAACATGACAAGGATGCTATACCCAACCTGTTGTTACATGGTGCTATGTGGATGTCCACACAACATGACAAGGATGCTATACCCAACCTGTGTTGTGACATGGTGCTATGTGGATGTCCACACAACATGACAAGGATGCTATACCCAACCTGTGTTGTTACATGGTGCTATGTGGATGTCCACACAACATGACAAGGATGCTATACCCAACCTGTTGTTACATGGTGCTATGTGGATGTCCACACAACATGACAAGGATGCTATACCCAACCTGTTGTTACATGGTGCTATGTGGATGTCCACACAACATGACAAGGGCTACCTGTTGTGACATGGTGCTATGTGGATGTCCACACAACATGACAAGGATGCTATACCCAACCTGTGTTGTTACATGGTGCTATGTGGATGTCCACACAACATGACAAGGATGCTATACCCAACCTGTTGTTACATGGTGCTATGTGGATGTCCACACAACATGACAAGGATGCTATACCCAACCTGTGTTGTTACATGGTGCTATGTGGATGTCCACACAACATGACAAGGGTGCTATACCCAACCTGTGTTGTTACATGGTGCTATGTGGATGTCCACACAACATGACAAGGATGCTATACCCAACCTGTTGTTACATGGTGCTATGTGGATGTCCACACAACATGACATGGATGCTATACCCAACCTGTGTTGTGACATGGTGCTATGTGGATGTCCACACAACATGACAAGGATGCTATACCCAACCTGTGTTGTTACATGGTGCTATGTGGATGTCCACACAACATGGCAAGGATGCTATACCCAACCTGTTGTTACATGGTGCTATGTGGATGTCCACACAACATGACAGGATGCTATACCCAATCTGTTGTTACATGGTGCTATGTGGATGTCCACACAACATGACAAGGATGCTATGTGGATGTCCACACAATATGACAAGGATGCTATACCCAACCTGTGTTGTGACATGGTGCTATGTGGATGTCCACACAACATGACAAGGATGCTATACCCAACCTGTTGTGACATGGTGCTATGTGGATGTCCACACAACATGACAAGGATGCTATACCCAACCTGTGTTGTGACATGGTGCTATGTGGATGTCCACACAACATGACAAGGATGCTATACCCAACCTGTGTTGTGACATGGTGCTATGTGGATGTCCACACAACATGACAAGGATGCTATACCCAACCTGTGTTGTTACATGGTGCTATGTGGATGTCCACACAACATGACAAGGGTGCTATACCCAACCTATGTTGTTACATGGTGCTATGTGGATGTCCACACAACATGACAAGGATGCTATACCCAACCTGTATTGTGACATGGTGCTATGTGGATGTCCACACAACATGACAAGGATGCTATACCCAACCTGTGTTGTGACATGGTGCTATGTGGATGTCCACACAACATGACAAGGATGCTATACCCAACCTGTGTTGTGACATGGTGCTATGTGGATGTCCACACAACATGACATGGATGCTATACCTAACCTGTTGTTACATGGTTCTATGTGGATGTCCACACAACATGACAAGGATGCTATACCCAACCTGTGTTGTGACATGGTGCTATGTGAATGTCCACACAACATGACAAGGATGCTATACCCAACATGTGTTGTTACATGGTGCTATGTAGATGTCCACACAACATGACAAGGATGCTATACCCAACCTGTTTTGTTACATGGTGCTATGTGGATGTCCACACAACATGACAAGGATGCTATACCCAACCTGTGTTGTGACATGGTGCTATGTGAATGTCCACACAACATGACAAGGGTGCTATACCCAACCTGTTGTTACATGGTGCTATGTGGATGTCCACACAACATGACAAGGATGCTATACCCAACCTGTTGTTACATGGTGCTATGTGGATGTCCACACAACATGACAAGGATGCTATACCCAGCAAGTTGTTACATGGTGCTATAGGAGATATCTGTGTGTGATCTATGGGAGGAGACTGGGGCACTAAAGGAGATATCTGTGTGTGATCTATGGGAGGAGACTGGAGCACTTATGGAGATATCTGTGTGTGATCTATGGGAGGAGACTGGAGCACTAAAGGAGATATCTGTGTGTGATCTATGGAAGGAGACTGGAGCACTAAAGGAGATATCTGTGTGTGATCTATGGGAGGAGACTGGAGCACTTATGGAGATATCTGTGTGTGATCTATGGGAGGAGACTGGAGCACTAAAGGAGATATCTGTGTGTGATCTATGGGAGGAGACTGGAGCACTTATGTAGATATCTGTGTGTGATCTATGGGAGGAGACTGGAGTACTTATGGAGATATGTGTGTGTGATCTATGGGAGGAGACTGGAGCACTAGAGGAGATATCTGTGCATGATCTATGGGAGGAGACTGGAGCACTAAAGGAGATATCTGTATGTAATCTATGGGAGGAGACTGGGGCACTAAAGGAGATATCTGTGTGTGATCTATGGGAGGAGACTGGAGCACTTATGGAGATATCTGTGTGTGATCTATGGGAGGAGACTGGAGCACTTATGGAGATATCTGTGTGTGATCTATGGGAGGAGACTGGAGCACTTATAGAGATATCTGTGTGTGATCTATGGGAGGAGACTGGAGCACTTAATGGAGATATCTAGTGTGTGATCTATGGGAGGAGACTGGAGCACTAATGGAGATATCTATGTGTGATCTATGGGAGGAGACTGGAGCACTTATAGGAGATATCTATGTGTGATCTATGGGAGGAGACTGGAGCACTAAGGAGATATCTGTGTGTGATCTATGGGAGGAGACTGGAGCACTATAGGAGATATCTATGTGTGATCTATGGGAGGAGACTGGAGCACTAATAGGAGATATCTATGTGTGATCTATGGGAGGAGACTGGAGCACTATAGGAGATATCTGTGTGTGATCTATGGGAGGAGACTGGAGCACTATAGGAGATATCTGTGTGTGATCTATGGGAGGAGACTGGAGCACTTATGGAGATATCTGTGTGTGATCTATGGGAGAGACTGGAGCACTATAGGAGATATCTGTGTGTGATCTATGGGAGGAGACTAGAGCATGGAGATATCTATGTGTGATCTATAGGAGGAGACTGGACCACTAAAGGAGATATCTGTGTGTGATCTATGGGAGGAGACTGGAGCACTATAGGAGATATCTGTGCGTGATCTATGGGAGGAGACTGGAGCACTATAGGAGATATCTGTGTGTGATCTATGGGAGGAGACTGGAGCACTATAGGAGATATCTGTGTGTGATCTATGGGAGGAGACTGGAGCACTATAGGAGATATCTGTGTGTGATCTATGGGAGGAGACTGGAGCACTATAGGAGATATCTGTGTGTGATCTATGGGAGGAGACTG
Organism: Cepaea nemoralis; assembly: GCA_014155875.1. Lineage (NCBI taxonomy): Eukaryota > Metazoa > Mollusca > Gastropoda > Stylommatophora > Helicidae > Cepaea > Cepaea nemoralis. The sequence goes on along the minus strand of JACEFZ010011831.1, from coordinate 32,836 downwards.
GAGCACTAGAGGAGATATCTGTGCTGTGATCTATGGGAGGAGACTGGAGCACTATAGGAGATATCTGTGTGTGATCTATGGGAGGAGACTGGAGCACTAGAGGAGATATCTGTGCGTGATCTATGGGAGGAGACTGGAGCACTATAGGAGATATCTGTGTGTGATCTATGGGAGGAGACTGGAGCACTATAGGAGATATCTGTGTGTGATCTATGGGAGGAGACTGGAGCACTATAGGAGATATATGTGCGTGATCTATGGGAGGAGACTGGAGCACTAAAGGAGATATCTGTGTGTGATCTATGGGAGGAGACTGGAGCACTATAGGAGATATCTGTGCGTGATCTATGGGAGGAGACTGGAGCACTATAGGAGATATATGTGTGTGATCTATGGGAGGAGACTGAAGCATGGAGATATCTGTGTCTGATCTATGGGAGGAGACTGGAGCACTATAGGAGATATCTGTGTGTGATCTATAGGAGGAGACTGGACCACTAAAGGAGATATCTGTGTGTGATCTATGGGAGGAGACTGGAGCACTATAGGAGATATCTGTGCGTGATCTATGGGAGGAGACTGGAGCACTTATGGAGATATCTGTGTGTGATCTATGGGAGGAGACTGGAGCACTTATGGAGATATCTGTGTGTGATCTATGGGAGGAGACTGGAGCACTTATGGAGATATCTGTGTGTGATCTATGGGAGGAGACTGGAGCACTTATGGAGATATCTGTGTGTGATCTATGGGAGGAGACTGGAGCACTTATGGAGATATCTGTGTGTGATCTATGGGAGGAGACTGGAGCACTTATGGAGATATCTGTGTGTGATCTATGGGAGGAGACTGGAGCACTTATGGAGATATCTGTGTGTGATCTATGGGAGGAGACTGGAGCACTTATGGAGATATCTGTGTGTGATCTATGGGAGGAGACTGGAGCACTTATGGAGATATCTGTGTGTGATCTATGGGAGGAGACTGGAGCACTTATGGAGATATCTGTGTGTGATCTATGGAGGAGACTGGAGCACTTATGGAGATATCTGTGTGTGATCTATGGGAGGAGACTGGAGCACTTATGGAGATATCTGTGTGTGATCTATGGGAGGAGACTGGAGCACTTATGGAGATATCTGTGTGTGATCTATGGGAGGAGACTGGAGCACTTATGGAGATATCTGTGTGTGATCTATGGGAGGAGACTGGAGCACTTATGGAGATATCTGTGTGTGATCTATGGGAGGAGACTGGAGCACTTATGGAGATATCTGTGTGTGATCTATGGGAGGAGACTGGAGCACTTATGGAGATATCTGTGTGTGATCTATGGGAGGAGACTGGAGCACTTATGGAGATATCTGTGTGTGATCTATGGGAGGAGACTGGAGCACTTATGGAGATATCTGTGTGTGATCTATGGGAGGAGACTGGAGCACTTATGGAGATATCTGTGTGTGATCTATGGGAGGAGACTGGAGCACTTATGGAGATATCTGTGTGTGATCTATGGGAGGAGACTGGAGCACTTATGGAGATATCTGTGTGTGATCTATGGGAGGAGACTGGAGCACTTATGGAGATATCTGTGTGTGATCTATGGGAGGAGACTGGAGCACTTATGGAGATATCTGTGTGTGATCTATGGGAGGAGACTGGAGCACTTATGGAGATATCTGTGTGTGATCTATGGGAGGAGACTGGAGCACTTATGGAGATATCTGTGTGTGATCTATGGGAGGAGACTGGAGCACTTATGGAGATATCTGTGTGTGATCTATGGGAGGAGACTGGAGCACTTATGGAGATATCTGTGTGTGATCTATGGGAGGAGACTGGAGCACTTATGGAGATATCTGTGTGTGATCTATGGGAGGAGACTGGAGCACTTATGGAGATATCTGTGTGTGATCTATGGGAGGAGACTGGAGCACTTATGGAGATATCTGTGTGTGATCTATGGGAGGAGACTGGAGCACTTATGGAGATATCTGTGTGTGATCTATGGGAGGAGACTGGAGCACTTATGGAGATATCTGTGTGTGATCTATGGGAGGAGACTGGAGCACTTATGGAGATATCTGTGTGTGATCTATGGGAGGAGACTGGAGCACTTATGGAGATATCTGTGTGTGATCTATGGGAGGAGACTGGAGCACTTATGGAGATATCTGTGTGTGATCTATGGGAGGAGACTGGAGCACTTATGGAGATATCTGTGTGTGATCTATGGGAGGAGACTGGAGCACTTATGGAGATATCTGTGTGTGATCTATGGGAGGAGACTGGAGCACTTATGGAGATATCTGTGTGTGATCTATGGGAGGAGACTGGAGCACTTATGGAGATATCTGTGTGTGATCTATGGGAGGAGACTGGAGCACTTATGGAGATATCTGTGTGTGATCTATGGGAGGAGACTGGAGCACTATAGGAGATATCTGTGTGTGATCTATGGGAGGAGACTGGAGCACTATAGGAGATATCTGTGTGTGATCTATGGGAGGAGACTGGAGCACTTATAGGAGATATCTGTGTGTGATCTATGGGAGGAGACTGGAGCACTTATGGAGATATCTGTGTGTGATCTATGGGAGGAGACTGGAGCACTTATGGAGATATCTGTGTGTGATCTATGGGAGGAGACTGGAGCACTTATGGAGATATCTGTGTGTGATCTATGGGAGGAGACTGGAGCACTTATGGAGATATCTGTGTGTGATCTATGGGAGGAGACTGGAGCACTTATGGAGATATCTGTGTGTGATCTATGGGAGGAGACTGGAGCACTTATGGAGATATCTGTGTGTGATCTATGGGAGGAGACTGGAGCACTATAGGAGATATCTGTGTGTGATCTATGGGAGGAGACTGGAGCACTTATGGAGATATCTGTGTGTGATCTATGGGAGGAGACTGGAGCACTTATGGAGATATCTGTGTGTGATCTATGGGAGGAGACTGGAGCACTTATGGAGATATCTGTGTGTGATCTATGGGAGGAGACTGGAGCACTTATGGAGATATCTGTGTGTGATCTATGGGAGGAGACTGGAGCACTTATGGAGATATCTGTGTGTGATCTATGGGAGGAGACTGGAGCACTTATGGAGATATCTGTGTGTGATCTATGGGAGGAGACTGGAGCACTTATGGAGATATCTGTGTGTGATCTATGGGAGGAGACTGGAGCACTTATGGAGATATCTGTGTGTGATCTATGGGAGGAGACTGGAGCACTTATGGAGATATCTGTGTGTGATCTATGGGAGGAGACTGGAGCACTTATGGAGATATCTGTGTGTGATCTATGGGAGGAGACTGGAGCACTTATGGAGATATCTGTGTGTGATCTATGGGAGGAGACTGGAGCACTTATGGAGATATCTGTGTGTGATCTATGGGAGGAGACTGGAGCACTTATGGAGATATCTGTGTGTGATCTATGGGAGGAGACTGGAGCACTTATGGAGATATCTGTGTGTGATCTATGGGAGGAGACTGGAGCACTTATGGAGATATCTGTGTGTGATCTATGGGAGGAGACTGGAGCACTTATGGAGATATCTGTGTGTGATCTATGGGAGGAGACTGGAGCACTTATGGAGATATCTGTGTGTGATCTATGGGAGGAGACTGGAGCACTTATGGAGATATCTGTGTGTGATCTATGGGAGGAGACTGGAGCACTTATGGAGATATCTGTGTGTGATCTATGGGAGGAGACTGGAGCACTTATGGAGATATCTGTGTGTGATCTATGGGAGGAGACTGGAGCACTTATGGAGATATCTGTGTGTGATCTATGGGAGGAGACTGGAGCACTTATGGAGATATCTGTGTGTGATCTATGGGAGGAGACTGGAGCACTTATGGAGATATCTGTGTGTGATCTATGGGAGGAGACTGGAGCACTTATGGAGATATCTGTGTGTGATCTATGGGAGGAGACTGGAGCACTTATGGAGATATCTGTGTGTGATCTATGGGAGGAGACTGGAGCACTTATGGAGATATCTGTGTGTGATCTATGGGAGGAGACTGGAGCACTTATGGAGATATCTGTGTGTGATCTATGGGAGGAGACTGGAGCACTTATGGAGATATCTGTGTGTGATCTATGGGAGGAGACTGGAGCACTTATGGAGATATCTGTGTGTGATCTATGGGAGGAGACTGGAGCACTTATGGAGATATCTGTGTGTGATCTATGGGAGGAGACTGGAGCACTTATGGAGATATCTGTGTGTGATCTATGGGAGGAGACTGGAGCACTTATGGAGATATCTGTGTGTGATCTATGGGAGGAGACTGGAGCACTTATGGAGATATCTGTGTGTGATCTATGGGAGGAGACTGGAGCACTTATGGAGATATCTGTGTGTGATCTATGGGAGGAGACTGGAGCACTTATGGAGATATCTGTGTGTGATCTATGGGAGGAGACTGGAGCACTTATGGAGATATCTGTGTGTGATCTATGGGAGGAGACTGGAGCACTTATGGAGATATCTGTGTGTGATCTATGGGAGGAGACTGGAGCACTTATGGAGATATCTGTGTGTGATCTATGGGAGGAGACTGGAGCACTTATGGAGATATCTGTGTGTGATCTATGGGAGGAGACTGGAGCACTTATGGAGATATCTGTGTGTGATCTATGGGAGGAGACTGGAGCACTTATGGAGATATCTGTGTGTGATCTATGGGAGGAGACTGGAGCACTTATGGAGATATCTGTGTGTGATCTATGGGAGGAGACTGGAGCACTTATGGAGATATCTGTGTGTGATCTATGGGAGGAGACTGGAGCACTTATGGAGATATCTGTGTGTGATCTATGGGAGGAGACTGGAGCACTTATGGAGATATCTGTGTGTGATCTATGGGAGGAGACTGGAGCACTTATGGAGATATCTGTGTGTGATCTATGGGAGGAGACTGGAGCACTTATGGAGATATCTGTGTGTGATCTATGGGAGGAGACTGGAGCACTTATGGAGATATCTGTGTGTGATCTATGGGAGGAGACTGGAGCACTTATGGAGATATCTGTGTGTGATCTATGGGAGGAGACTGGAGCACTTATGGAGATATCTGTGTGTGATCTATGGGAGGAGACTGGAGCACTTATGGAGATATCTGTGTGTGATCTATGGGAGGAGACTGGAGCACTTATGGAGATATCTGTGTGTGATCTATGGGAGGAGACTGGAGCACTTATGGAGATATCTGTGTGTGATCTATGGGAGGAGACTGGAGCACTTATGGAGATATCTGTGTGTGATCTATGGGAGGAGACTGGAGCACTTATGGAGATATCTGTGTGTGATCTATGGGAGGAGACTGGAGCACTTATGGAGATATCTGTGTGTGATCTATGGGAGGAGACTGGAGCACTTATGGAGATATCTGTGTGTGATCTATGGGAGGAGACTGGAGCACTTATGGAGATATCTGTGTGTGATCTATGGGAGGAGACTGGAGCACTTATGGAGATATCTGTGTGTGATCTATGGGAGGAGACTGGAGCACTTATGGAGATATCTGTGTGTGATCTATGGGAGGAGACTGGAGCACTTATGGAGATATCTGTGTGTGATCTATGGGAGGAGACTGGAGCACTTATGGAGATATCTGTGTGTGATCTATGGGAGGAGACTGGAGCACTTATGGAGATATCTGTGTGTGATCTATGGGAGGAGACTGGAGCACTTATGGAGATATCTGTGTGTGATCTATGGGAGGAGACTGGAGCACTTATGGAGATATCTGTGTGTGATCTATGGGAGGAGACTGGAGCACTTATGGAGATATCTGTGTGTGATCTATGGGAGGAGACTGGAGCACTTATGGAGATATCTGTGTGTGATCTATGGGAGGAGACTGGAGCACTTATGGAGATATCTGTGTGTGATCTATGGGAGGAGACTGGAGCACTTATGGAGATATCTGTGTGTGATCTATGGGAGGAGACTGGAGCACTTATGGAGATATCTGTGTGTGATCTATGGGAGGAGACTGGAGCACTTATGGAGATATCTGTGTGTGATCTATGGGAGGAGACTGGAGCACTTATGGAGATATCTGTGTGTGATCTATGGGAGGAGACTGGAGCACTTATGGAGATATCTGTGTGTGATCTATGGGAGGAGACTGGAGCACTTATGGAGATATCTGTGTGTGATCTATGGGAGGAGACTGGAGCACTTATGGAGATATCTGTGTGTGATCTATGGGAGGAGACTGGAGCACTTATGGAGATATCTGTGTGTGATCTATGGGAGGAGACTGGAGCACTTATGGAGATATCTGTGTGTGATCTATGGGAGGAGACTGGAGCACTTATGGAGATATCTGTGTGTGATCTATGGGAGGAGACTGGAGCACTTATGGAGATATCTGTGTGTGATCTATGGGAGGAGACTGGAGCACTTATGGAGATATCTGTGTGTGATCTATGGGAGGAGACTGGAGCACTTATGGAGATATCTGTGTGTGATCTATGGGAGGAGACTGGAGCACTTATGGAGATATCTGTGTGTGATCTATGGGAGGAGACTGGAGCACTTATGGAGATATCTGTGTGTGATCTATGGGAGGAGACTGGAGCACTTATGGAGATATCTGTGTGTGATCTATGGGAGGAGACTGGAGCACTTATGGAGATATCTGTGTGTGATCTATGGGAGGAGACTGGAGCACTTATGGAGATATCTGTGTGTGATCTATGGGAGGAGACTGGAGCACTTATGGAGATATCTGTGTGTGATCTATGGGAGGAGACTGGAGCACTTATGGAGATATCTGTGTGTGATCTATGGGAGGAGACTGGAGCACTTATGGAGATATCTGTGTGTGATCTATGGGAGGAGACTGGAGCACTTATGGAGATATCTGTGTGTGATCTATGGGAGGAGACTGGAGCACTTATGGAGATATCTGTGTGTGATCTATGGGAGGAGACTGGAGCACTTATGGAGATATCTGTGTGTGATCTATGGGAGGAGACTGGAGCACTTATGGAGATATCTGTGTGTGATCTATGGGAGGAGACTGGAGCACTTATGGAGATATCTGTGTGTGATCTATGGGAGGAGACTGGAGCATGGAGATATCTGTGTGTGATCTATGGGAGGAGACTGGAGCACTTATGGAGATATCTGTGTGTGATCTATGGGAGGAGACTGGAGCACTTATGGAGATATCTGTGTGTGATCTATGGGAGGAGACTGGAGCACTTATGGAGATATCTGTGTGTGATCTATGGGAGGAGACTGGAGCACTTATGGAGATATCTGTGTGTGATCTATGGGAGGAGACTGGAGCACTTATGGAGATATCTGTGTGTGATCTATGGGAGGAGACTGGAGCACTTATGGAGATATCTGTGTGTGATCTATGGGAGGAGACTGGAGCACTTATGGAGATATCTGTGTGTGATCTATGGGAGGAGACTGGAGCACTTATGGAGATATCTGTGTGTGATCTATGGAGGAGACTGGAGCACTTATGGAGATATCTGTGTGTGATCTATGGGAGGAGACTGGAGCACTTATGGAGATATCTGTGTGTGATCTATGGGAGGAGACTGGAGCACTTATGGAGATATCTGTGTGTGATCTATGGAGGAGACTGGAGCACTTATGGAGATATCTGTGTGTGATCTATGGGAGGAGACTGGAGCACTTATGGAGATATCTGTGTGTGATCTATGGGAGGAGACTGGAGCACTTATGGAGATATCTGTGTGTGATCTATGGGAGGAGACTGGAGCACTTATGGAGATATCTGTGTGTGATCTATGGGAGGAGACTGGAGCACTTATGGAGATATCTGTGTGTGATCTATGGGAGGAGACTGGAGCACTTATGGAGATATCTGTGTGTGATCTATGGGAGGAGACTGGAGCACTTATGGAGATATCTGTGTGTGATCTATGGGAGGAGACTGGAGCACTTATGGAGATATCTGTGTGTGATCTATGGGAGGAGACTGGAGCACTTATGGAGATATCTGTGTGTGATCTATGGGAGGAGACTGGAGCACTTATGGAGATATCTATGTGTGATCTATGGGAGGAGACTGGAGCACTTATAGGAGATATCTGTGTGTGATCTATGGGAGGAGACTGGAGCACTTATGGAGATATCTGTGTGTGATCTATGGGAGGAGACTGGAGCACTTATGGAGATATCTGTGTGTGATCTATGGGAGGAGACTGGAGCACTTATGGAGATATCTGTGTGTGATCTATGGGAGGAGACTGGAGCACTTATGGAGATATCCATGTGTGATCTATGGGAGGAGACTGGAGCACTTATGGAGATATCCATGTGTGATCTATGGGAGGAGACTGGAGCACTTATGGAGATATCCTGTGTGTGATCTATGGGAGGAGACTGGATCTCTTATGGAGATATCCGTGTGTGATCTATGGGAGGAGACTGGATCTCTTATGGAGATATCTGTGTGTATCTATGGGAGGAAGACTGGAGCACTTATGGAGATATCTGTGTGTAATCTATGGGAGGAGACTGGAGCACTTATGGAGATATCTATGTGTGATCTATGGGAGGAAGACTGGAGCACTTATGGAGATATCGTGTAGTGATCTATGGGCGGAGGACTGGAGCACTTATGGAGATATCCATGTGTGATCATTATGAGGAGACTTAAGCACTTACAGAGATATCTGTGTGTGATCTATGGGAGGAGACTGGAGCACTTATGGAGATATCTGTGTGTGATCTATGGGAGGAGACTGGAGCACTTATGGAGATATCTGTGTGTGATCTATGGGAGGAGACTGGAGCACTTATGGAGATATCTGTGTGTGATCTATGGGAGGAGACTGGAGCACTTATGGAGATATCTGTGTGTGATCTATGGGAGGAGACTGGAGCACTTATGGAGATATCTGTGTGTGATCTATGGGAGGAGACTGGAGCACTTATGGAGATATCTAGTGTGTGATCTATGGGAGGAGACTGGAGCACTTATGGAGATATCTGTGTGTGATCTATGGGAGGAGACTGGAGCACTTATGGAGATATCTATGTGTGATCTATGGGAGGAGACTGGAGCACTTATGGAGATATCTGTGTGTGATCTATGGGAGGAGACTGGAGCACTTATGGAGATATCTGTGTGTGATCTATGGGAGGAGACTGGAGCACTTATGGAGATATCTGTGTGTGATCTATGGGAGGAGACTGGAGCACTTATGGAGATATCTGTGTGTGATCTATGGGAGGAGACTGGAGCACTTATGGAGATATCTGTGTGTGATCTATGGGAGGAGACTGGAGCACTTATGGAGATATCTGTGTGTGATCTATGGGAGGAGACTGGAGCACTTATGGAGATATCTGTGTGTGATCTATGGGAGGAGACTGGAGCACTTATGGAGATATCTGTGTGTGATCTATGGGAGGAGACTGGAGCATGGAGATATCTGTGTGTGATCTATGGGAGGAGACTGGAGCACTTATGGAGATATCTGTGTGTGATCTATGGGAGGAGACTGGAGCACTTATGGAGATATCTGTGTGTGATCTATGGGAGGAGACTGGAGCACTTATGGAGATATCTAGTGTGTGATCTATGGGAGGAGACTGGAGCACTTATGGAGATATCTGTGTGTGATCTATGGGAGGAGACTGGAGCACTTATGGAGATATCTGTGTGTGATCTATGGGAGGAGACTGGAGCACTTATGGAGATATCTGTGTGTGATCTATGGGAGGAGACTGGAGCACTTATGGAGATATCTGTGTGTGATCTATGGGAGGAGACTGGAGCACTTATGGAGATATCTAGTGTGTGATCTATGGGAGGAGACTGGAGCACTTGATGGAGATATCTGTGTGTGATCTATGGGAGGAGACTGGAGCACTTATGGAGATATCTGTGTGTGATCTATGGGAGGAGACTGGAGCACTTATGGAGATATCTGTGTGTGATCTATGGGAGGAGACTGGAGCACTTATGGAGATATCTGTGTGTGATCTATGGGAGGAGACTGGAGCACTTATGGAGATATCTGTGTGTGATCTATGGGAGGAGACTGGAGCACTTATGGAGATATCTGTGTGTGATCTATGGGAGGAGACTGGAGCACTTATGGAGATATCTGTGTGTGATCTATGGGAGGAGACTGGAGCACTTATGGAGATATCTGTGTGTGATCTATGGGAGGAGACTGGAGCACTTATGGAGATATCTGTGTGTGATCTATGGGAGGAGACTGGAGCACTTATGGAGATATCTGTGTGTGATCTATGGGAGGAGACTGGAGCATGGAGATATCTGTGTGTGATCTATGGGAGGAGACTGGAGCACTTATGGAGATATCTGTGTGTGATCTATGGGAGGAGACTGGAGCACTTATGGAGATATCTGTGTGTGATCTATGGGAGGAGACTGGAGCACTTATGGAGATATCTGTGTGTGATCTATGGGAGGAGACTGGAGCACTTATGGAGATATCTGTGTGTGATCTATGGGAGGAGACTGGAGCACTTATGGAGATATCTGTGTGTGATCTATGGGAGGAGACTGGGGCACTTATGGAGATATCTGTGTGTGATCTATGGGAGGAGACTGGAGCATGGAGATATCTGTGTGTGATCTATGGGAGGAGACTGGAGCATGGAGATATCTGTGTGTGATCTATGGGAGGAGACTGGAGCACTTATGGAGATATCATGTGTGTGATCTATGGGAGGAGACTGGAGCACTTAATGGAGATTCTGCTGTGTGATCTATGGAGGAGGACTGGAGCATGGAGATATCTGTGTGTGATCTATGGGAGGAGACTGGGGCAACTAAAGGAGATATCTGTGTGTGATCTATGGGAGGAGACTGGACCACTAAAGGAGATATCTGTGTGTGATCTATGGGAGGAGACTGGGGCAATTTATGGAGATATCTGTGTGTGATCTATCGGGAGGAGACTGGGGCACTTAGGAGATATCTGTATGTGATCTATGGAGGAGACTGGGGCACTTATGGAGATATCTGTATGTGATCTATGGGAGGAGACTGGGGCACTTATGGATATATCTGTATGTGATCTATGGGAGGAGACGGGGCACTTATGGAGATATCTGTATGTGATCTATGGGAGGAGACTGGGGCACTTATGGATATATCTGTATGTGATCTATGGAGGAGACTGGAGCATCTTATGGAGATATCTGTGTGTGATCTATGGGAGAGACTGGAGCACTTATGGAGATATCTGTGTGTGATCTATGGGAGGAGACTGCAGCACTATAGGAGATATCTGTGTGTGATCTATGGGAGGAGACTGGTGCACTTATGGAGATATCTGTATGTGATCTATGGGAGGAGACTGGTGCACTATAGGAGATATCTGTGTGTGATCTATGGGAGGAGACTGAAGCACTATAGGAGATATCTGTGTGTGATCTATGGGAGGAGACTGGAGCACTTATGGAGATATCTGTGTGTGATCTATGGGAGGAGACTGGGGCACTTATGGAGATATCTGTATGTGATCTATGGGAGGAGACTGGGGCACTTATGGAGATATCTGTATGTGATCTATGGGAGGAGACTGGGGCACTTATGGAGATATCTGTACGTGATCTATGGGAGGAGACTGCAGCACTATAGGAGATATCTATGTGTGATCTATGGGAGGAGAATGGAGCACTATAGGAGATATCTATGTGTGATCTATGGGAGGAGACTGGGGCACTTATGGAGATATCTGTGCGTGATCTATGGGAGGAGACTGGGGCACTTATGGAGATATCTGTATGTGATCTATGGGAGGAGACTGGGGCACTTATGGAGATATCTGTATGTGATCTATGGGAGGAGACTGGAGCACTTATGGAGATATCTGTGTGTGATCTATGGGAGAGACTGGAGCACTATAGGAGATATCTGTGTGTGATCTATGGGAGGAGACTGCAGCACTATAGGAGATATCTATGTGTGATCTATGGGAGGAGAATGGAGCACTATAGGAGATATCTATGTGTGATCTATGGGAGGAGACTGGAGCACTAAAGGAGATATCTGTGTGTGATCTATGGGAGGAGAATGGAGCACTATAGGAGATATCTATGTGTGATCTATGGGAGGAGACTGGAGCACTAAAGGAGATATCTGTGTGTGATCTATGGGAGGAGAATGGAGCACTATAGGAGATATCTATGTGTGATCTATGGGAGGAGACTGGAGCACTATAGGAGATATCTATGTGTGATCTATGGGAGGAGACTGGAGCACTAAAGGAGATATCTGTGTGTGATCTATGGGAGGAGAATGGAGCACTATAGGAGATATCTGTGTGTGATCTATGGGAGGAGAATGGAGCACTAAAGGAGATATCTGTGTGTGATCTATGGGAGGAGAATGGAGCACTAAAGGAGATATCTGTGTGTGATCTATGGGAGGAGAATGGAGCACTAAAGGAGATATCTATGTGTGATCTATGGGAGGAGACTGGAGCACTTATGCAGATATGTCTGCAATGAACGAGATACTTGACCAAAAGCATACCAATGTGTACCATACAAGTAAATTAAAACACACATAGAATTGATCTGTTGACAATGATATCAAATAGCCCTCTCCAGCATCACATATCATCTCAACAACAACTCACATAACCATTACAATTCATGACTGTACTATTGATTTACACACATATGTCTGGTGGCTGAGGAAGTTGAGATGGGCTGGCAATTGTCTGCAATAACCTGTCACAGAAACTATAATTAACAGAATGATGGTGCTATTGCTGATGACCTCTCTGCAGATCACAATACTCCCAGGTCTAACTGTTGTTTGTCCCATGTTTCCACACCTACTGTCATGTAGCAAATGACAGTGATGCAGGCAATTGATGAGTTAGCGCATCAAAGAAGAAGATAAAGGGTGTCACAAATGGTGAACATTGTGACACCAACATTGAACGCAATTTAGACGTCATGATAGGACGTCACCTAACGCCATAACGGCTTAAGCATTAGTTTGTGTGCCAGCGGACAAGGTGATCGGATGTGCTTTCAATACCGGTCTCGGGAGTCAAACCGTTACTAATTCATGTCACCAAAGGCAGCGCTAGCTGTTGGAATTCGAGTATGGTGAGCTCCAGTTGAAGGTAGGAGTAGTATATTGGATTTGCATCATACACTAGGCGGCTGGCCTTGTTCCCAACACTTTCACTGGTCTGTGGAGATGATTTCTGATTAAAGAGCGGGAGTGCATGGAGAGAGAGAATGACTGAAGTCGGCATCAATCCCACACTCATTACCGTAGTCGGCGATCAGCTGCAAGAAATACATTGCAGGTCATTCCATCAGTATATGTGTTGAGTCGTTGTTGTGGAATTCAGATGGTTACCCTGTCCTGTGTCAGAATGCATCAATATATGCTGTTATGTACCCCTGATGCCCCGAGCCACATAGAGCTTGAGGTGAGCTCGCTACATTATAGAGCCTGAACTCGTTTTCATTGTAGAGGAAGCAACCTCACCTCATGACATGGGAGCATCGTCCGAAGAGATTTGAACCATTGGTTTTGACATGGGAGCGTCACCCGAAGAAATTTGAACCATTACCTCGTGACATAGTGACGGTCAGTTTCTCAGCCTGATAAAGAAACACATTCATGAACACGCAACTTATCTGTAAATGTGAGGATCATGCCGATCAATAGCTGGTGATCAAGTGGCGCATCCTCGGTTGTTTAATTGTCTTATCCTCTTATAAATGATTAACCGCACTGTCAGTGTCAGTTGGAGACTGTTTTCTGGATGCTAAAGAGGTCGGTACTGTACTTAATTGTCTGAGAGCCGTATATTGACATTATAGCTCTGATTGTTGATCTAGATAGAGAACATTTGCTTACGAGTTATTATACTCATTATAAGAGCAAGACTGAAAGTCTAAGTGGACTATATTTGGAAAAACTATCAATTACCAGTTTGGGATTAAAATAGATGTCACGATACATAGGAGACACACGTGATACGGAAGATTTGTAATAACTGATTGATATCAAGATCTACAAAGTCAGTGATTGTCGGATCATCATTGGGTCACCTTCGCTGGTTGATTGTGTCGTCTATACCAACAACAGTTCGTCACAGTGACATATGTTCTACAGAAAACGAATTTTGGTTTTTCCAGTGCTATTCAAGTGTACAGAATAATCAACGCCTCGCTGAGGCTGTGTCAACACAGTGGTCATCTTAGTGCATATAGACAGCGAATTACAAAATAGTGCTAAACCTGATAGCTACATTGTGTAGCAAATAACACTCACATCAGTCAGGCTCCTTCTAAGGCTGATCACAGGCATCGTGCCTAGAGTGTTATTCTCATAATTTGTGTAACCTACGACAGTTCAACATTTTAAACATATACGGAAACGTGATGAATTAACGCCTAAGTACAACGAAATGGACACAGTGAGGTCATTTATGAAGGTAAGCAGACCTTGGATTTCAGGAACGTACATATAAACTCATCAAAGTCGTGCTTACGGAGTAACATCGAACAAAATTATTTATCAAATCGAGTGGAGTGGTCTACTATCAAACTGTTGGAAAAGGTTTACTTATTCTTGAGCTAAGTATTGTATTTGTTTGTGGTTTGTCAGTAATTAGTTATGGTCAGAATACTGTAATTTTGCACGCATTTATTTTGTCTTTATTATCGTAACCGTGATGACGTCATAGGCGTGATACACAATTTTATGCTATTTTGTGTTGTGAGTTCTTATGCACGGTGCATTATTGAGTTGTTACATAATGCTGGAATCTAAAGAACTTTAACTCTGTCTATACTGTAACTGCTGAGTTATAAGCCATGTCTATGATTTGGTAAAATATTTTTTTTTTCTCTTTTCATTCATTTCGCACTTTGATTATTATTATTGAATATTGTAGAAACATAAAGACATGTCATCATTACAGGATTTTGTTGCAATTGGGAAAGATGCAGGTTTGACAGGAGCAGATCTTATATTGTGGTCGGAGAAACAATTTACAGATTTTCAAGCTCACGAAAGGAACGAAAGAGTTGCGATTAGACAATTGGAAAAGGATCGACTGGATGAACAAGAGAGACAAAGAGTATTTGAGAAGGAAAAAATGGCTATGGAAAATGACAGAATTGCAGCTCAAATTGCAGCAGATAAAGAGAGGATAGCCGCAGAAAATGACAGAATTGCAGCTCAAATTGCAGCAGATAAAGAGAGGATAGCCGCAGAAAATGACAGAATTGCAGCTCAATTGGTTGCTGATAAGGAAAGGATGGCATTGCAAATCGCTGCAGATAAGGAAAAACTAGATAGAGAAGCACAATTAAGAGAAAAAGAGACGGCTTTTAATCTTGAGAAATTGAATACAGAAAAGCTTCTGAAGGAAAAAGAATTGGAGAATAACTTCAAAATGAAACAGTACGAGAAGGACAAGGATGAACAGATTGCTAGAAACAAAGTGGAGGCACAATCCACAGATGCCATTAAGAAATATAATGGGGTGATAAAGACATACTCCAACTCCGATTCCGTCTCTGCATGGCTAACTAATTTTGAGCTAATCTTGAGACACTATGGAGTTGCAGAGACCGAATGGGCAGTTTTGCTGCATAGGCACTTAAGTGGTGAACCTTTGCAGGTTGTAGAACTAATCCCAGATGAGTTACGTAGTGATTACTCATACATTCGAAAGAGACTGCTGTCTCATTTTTGTCTTGACGAATTTGGCCTTCGTGCATCATTCAAAAATCTTATTCCTAAAGCAGGACAGACGTTCCTTGACTTCTCCTCTTTGACTCAATTAACATTCGATAAATGGGCTCGATCAGCCAATGTTACTGATGACTACAAGAAGCTACGTGACTTGATTGTTAGAGACAAACTGATCTCGGCGGTTCCTCCATCTATGTCCACCTTTCTTATTGAACAGAAATGTTCAAGTATACAGCAGATGGATGAAAAGGGAGAGTCTTTCTTCGACGCCCACAAAGACATATTTAATAATAGTTTTTCCCCATTGGTGGAGACAAACGCATGTGATAGATTCCCTCAGAAATCAAGGATGCAGGGATACAAAACACAACAACAGTCTGGTGGACAACATCAAAGGAGGGGAAAACAACAACAACCAAGTATCAACCTTATGTTAAACACGAGAAAAAGGGTGTATGGACAACTTGCAAATACTGTGGTTTCACCCACGGCTCAAATCAAATGTGCGACAAACATCCGCAGTTTGACAGTTACATAAAGAAATTAGCACTTAGAAATAGGGACAGATTTAACACCTATCAAAGACAAACACAATGCTTTAAATGTAAAAGTTTTGGACATAGGTTTTTAGCTTGTCCGTTAAGACAACTGTATAAAGAGGCAAACATAGGGATGCTAACATCTAGTAGTGACAGTGACTCGGACGAGACTAGTCATGCAAATACGGTAGAAGTAGAATATTCTCCCATCGACCCAATGTGTGATACATGCAAGATCTTTCACAAAGAGGGTAACTTGACGTGTGGTCATAAAATACATGTGCAGGAGGCTAATGCGGTCCAAATTACCAATGGATCACTGATCGTACAACACGCCATAGTGAATGGAAAGAAATGTAGCTTGGTACGCGATTCCGGGTCGAGTATAGTGGGAATACATAAAAAGCTAATTAATGAAACCGACTATACTGGAGAGCATGTGACCTGTAGAACTTTTGGAGGTAGAAGAGAAAGGTTTCCAGTTGCCTGGGCTGATATAAACTGCCCATATTTTGCTAGGAAAATAAAGGTAGCTGCGTTGCCGGACCCATTTGTGGATGTCTTTATTGGAAATATCCCTGAATTATGTGATGTTTCGTGTGAGGACATAACAGAATGGGAAAGGAAACATATTGTAGCAAACACCGTTAATAATACACAAATACAAAAGGAAAGTCGATTACCTCATGATGGTCTGGTTTCAAACACACACGTCACATTCAGTTATGGTGGAACCTAAAGATAATAAGACAGTTCAAGCCGCAGCAATAACGCTGCAACAGGACATCATACAAGTGGATAGAAAACCACGGACATATGACATATCAGTGACAGTTCCGTCTTGTAATCCGAAGAATATGTGTATGAAAACAGATACTTCATTTGATTTAGTCTATACTTTCTTCTGGTTGATTTCCTTGCTATCTATCATAACAAACAAAGTAATAAAATGTATAGCTAAGGTGACAGGGAGTGTGATTAAGATGGTACAATATGGTGTACGCCGGAAGGGGAGCTATATTATAGG
Organism: Cepaea nemoralis; assembly: GCA_014155875.1. Classification (NCBI taxonomy): domain Eukaryota; kingdom Metazoa; phylum Mollusca; class Gastropoda; order Stylommatophora; family Helicidae; genus Cepaea; species Cepaea nemoralis. Next base: position 15,526 of record JACEFZ010011831.1, on the reverse strand, counting down.
TATATATGATGATTCTGTACAATGTATTCGAACAACCTGCCTGACGACACGGTATGACGAATCTGAGATTCCTTTGCAGGAAGCACATTCAATGATCAGTCCTAAGATCATTTTCGGAGCAAATAATGGTGTTGTGGTGGATGGTACCTGTTTACTGTCTATCGTGTACATTCTTCCACAAGGTTGTAGGAAAATACTACATCTTGTCTTGTACTCTGGGAGAAAGGTATACGAATCACACAAACGCTATGAAATTACTTTATCATTGGTAAATTCTGGTCAGAAATTGGTTAAATATCTGTTAGGAAGAAAATTCTTGGTCATCTCAAAGTGAATTTTACTAGCCGTAAATAAAACATGTAGCGTCATTGTGATTGTATTGTCATCATAAATATTGTTATAAGTGGAGTGTACTGTATTTGTATTATTGTCTGGTTCATATTATCAATCATTTTTTTTTTTTTTTATAAGCGATTATCTTTATCTAAATCCTAGGCCTCACTGATGACCTCACCACAGATCACAATACTCCCAGGTCTAACTGTTGTTTGTTGCATGTATCCACCCCTACCTCACTGATGACCTCACCACAGTTCACAATACTCCCAGGTCTAACTGTTGTTTGTTGCATGTATCCACCCCTACCTCGCTGATGACCTCACCACAGTTCACAATACTCCCAGGTCTAACTGTTGTTTGTTGCATGTATCCACCCCTACCTCACTGATGACCTCACCACAGTTCACAATACTCCCAGGTGTCATCACCTCACCAGTAGATAGTATTAGAGGGCTACAACTCTAGCCCAAGAGAGACAACCGAGTTGCTCAGACTAGGAAAAGTCCAGAACCTTCTCGAAGGTCAAACAGTGAGTCCATGGGTCCGTGGACACTAATGTGGCCCGCCTGAAGCGGGGTCCACGAGGAACTCGAACAGGGTTACCGCCCGTCGAATAGCGACACGCGGTAAACCATCAGAGGACAAATGGACTGAGACCAGGCAACAAGTGTCTGCCTGAGAGGGACTCGTTAGCTCTTTGTATAGAGATAGAACATAGGCTAGATAGTGTGCTAGTTTGTTATATGAAATGTTTGATGTTCTATAATCTGTGATATGATGATGATGTAAAGCGCGGGCTGTTTAACCCACTGCGCCAACTGTAGATTGCCACAATAAATCGGCTATATCATAGCGAACGTATTTATTGTTTGTATTAATTAACACCTGTGTGAACCCATTAAGTTACCTAGACAAAGTAAGACGTCAACAGGTTTTTGGGGGCTAGTACCGGTTTTGACATAATATACTATGAAATGTCATGTAAAATTATTTATTCATATCACATTGATTGGTTAAAATAGAAGAAAATTGGTAACCATAAATTGTTCAAGATAATTAGTAGCTATCTAGCAACAGAATAAGCAGAGTCCCTCAACAGTCTCAAAACAAAGTCCATACCTTGCACCACAGTAGTAGTGGTCTGTAAACAATGTATAACTGTTTAACATAACTATGACATTTTTGTTTTTTTGTGACCGTGACTAATGTTTCTTGCTCTACGAGCAGATTGTGCCGCAAAGAATACCGTGGGCAACACATGTGATTTTGCCAGCCACTAAGCTATGTGACAGAGAAGACCGCGTGCAACGCAGTGTAACTTTTCCCAGCAGTGACGAGAGAACGACAACATCGAGCGCTACCATTCAGAGCTAAGTGTCAGATCATACTCATTGTAAAGTCTAAGCTGTGCTTCCCATTTTCATTATCATCAATATATTATTGTATTTCATATTTATTTGTTCGGATATTCATGACCTTGCCACCATTATAACCTTGCATTTTGAGTTACACATTAATAAACAAGGTAGGCAACCAAATTTTTCCAGACACCAAAGTTTTTGATAAGGGAAATAACTCTATAAACATTACTAATAAATAAAATCCAAAATGTCAAGCTTAGATAAATGCATTGAGCAGGGAATAAAATTAGGCTATAAAGAAGAGAAACTGTCAGAATGGGCACAGAAAACACATGCAGATAACATTGCCCGTGAGGAAAGAGCAATTGAACGAGAGGAAAAGAAACTGCGAGAGGAAAGAGAAGCAGAAGAAAGAAAATTGCAACAAGAAAGAGAGACCGAAGAAAGAAGATTGCAAAGAGAAGCAGAAGAAAGAAAATTGCAACAAGAAAGAGAGACCGAAGAAAGAAGATTGCAAAGAGAGGCAGAAGAAAGGAAAGTACGAGAAGAAAGAGAAGCAGCGGAAAAGAAATTGCAAATGGAGCTCGACGCAGCGGCCAAACAGGCCCAGTTGAACGCTGATACACAGTTGAAATTGAAACAGATGGAAATAGAGTCCAACACAGAGATATCAATAAACAAATTAAGAAATAAAGAAGAGGAACAGAAATATAGTAAATATAAAGGTCTCGTTAAGGCTTTCTGTGCAGGAGACTCCATCAGCGCCTATTTAGAGAATTTTGAGTGTCTCATGGCCTACCATAAAATCATTAAGGCAGATTGGGCTTTTATACTCATGAGAAACCTGGCTCTCGAGCCACTTAAAGTGATAGAAACAGTACCACAAGAGATGCGAAAAGACTATGAATACCTTAAACAACGCATTCTCCAACATTTTTCTTTAGACACTGCAGGGTACCAACAACAATTTGCAAAATTAGCTCCCCAACCAAACCAAACATTCATAGATTATGTTAGTACAGTACAAGACATATGCACTAAATGGATAAACTCGGCGAAAACCAACAATAGCCACGATAAACTTAAAGAACTAATCATCATAGATAAAATTGTAAGCACCATCCCCACACCGTTTGCAAAATTTTTAAAACAGATGGATTGCAAAACCATCCAAGAAATTGAATCCAAAGGCAATGCATTCTACACAGCAAACAGGGATATATTTCAACTCAACATTAGCCACAATGACACAGCAGCTGCAGTAATAAATACTAAGTACTCCAAACAAACACAAGGCAAATTTAAACCGCGATCCAACAGTGATAAAGTAGCAAAATGCCAGTATTGCAGTTTGACACACAACGCTTACGAAATGTGCGACAAGTCACCGAACTATCCCCACCACCTAAAAATGATGGTGGATAAACAGAAAGCAAAACGTAACGCGTACCAAAAGGCTGTAAAATGTTACTTTTGCAGAAGCTGGGGACATTATTCACGATATTGTGAAGGTCGTAAGTTACTGAAGCAAGCTAATGCTGCATTAGTAGCAACGTCTTCTGATGATGAGACGGATTCACTGATTGAAGGTTATAATCAGCATGACAATGAAAGCGAGCTTGGTAATGCTGTACATATAGTTAACACCATTGTAGATGAAACATGTAACGCTTGCACGAAATTCCAACTAGATCCATCATTACCATGTGGCCACACGATACCTATTGCAAATGAGACAGCCAACGCTGCTTTGTCAGCCACAGGGAAGCTAACATTTTTGACAGGCTTCGTGAACAAGAAAAAGTGCTCATTAATCCGCGATACCGGGGCAACGCTCTGTGGGGTAAAGAAAACATTAGTCGACACCACAGACTACACAGACAAACATGTTAACTGTCGCACATTTTCAGGTACGATAGAAAGATACCCCCTTGCGATGGTCGAAATTCAAACACCATATATATCAGGACAACTTTTGTGCGCTGTCCTTGAAGACCCAATCGCAGATATCATACTTGGGAATTTACCTAACATCCATCCATGTTCTGACAAAGAAATTAAAGACTGGGAAGAAAAACACGGTATCCACCACACAAATACCGATGTTAAAGAGAAACACCATGTTAATTTGTCTCAAACTGCCAAAATACCAAGGGAGACAAACACTGAGGTTATTCAAAAAGAATTCACCGAAGTGCACAACGCAGGGGCGGTCGAATCTTTTAACGAGACGACCGAATTAAAACCTCGAATTGAGGTCACTCCCATACTACAAAATACCAAACCTGTAAATGTGTTACAAAACACACACGACACAAACGCCATTACACGACAGACAACCCACAAAACCAACACGGACCAACTACAGGAATCACTGGAAACAGCAGCGCCGAACACCACTAACATCAATTTCGGAAACGAACAGAAAAATGATCCTACACTGACACCATATTTCAGATTAGTAGGAATAAAACCTAAGGTAACGAAAAACGCATCGTGGGTATTTAGGCTACAAAATAACATCCTTACTAGATATTACACTACAAAACAAACCACGACACAACAAATAGTGTTACCATTAGCACATCGAAACAACGTTCTAAAATTAGCCCATGACTCCCCTTTTGGAGGTCATATGGGGTATGAAAAGACCAGAGCCAGAGTACTGACACAATTTTATTGGCCGAAGTTTTGCCATGATATAAAGACTTTCTGTAAATCTTGTGAAGTATGTCAAAAACTGGGTAAAAAGGGAAAGAACCCTACAGCAGAAGTGCAATCAACGACAACTGCCTCGAGGCCTTTTCAAATCGTGGCAGTTGATCTTGTGGGTCCTTTAAATCACATTTCGAACAAGGGCAATAGATATATTTTTACTCTTGTTGATTTATGTACAAGATGGCCCGAAATGTTACCACTAAAATCTATCTCCTCTAAGGATGTAACGGACATATTACTGAATATTTTCTCCCGTTTTGGCTTTCCGGAGAAAATAATTTCTGATAGGGGAACCCAGTTTATCTCAAATGCCACCCAATCAGTAACAAAGTTACTGGGCATCAAGCAATGCTTCACAAGTCCATACAGACCAGCCGCAAATGGCATCTGCGAAAAATTAAATGGAGACTTGAAGCACATGCTTGCCAAAGTGACAGCTGAAAATCCAGCCGATTGGGACATACTTCTCCCAACGGTGCTGTTCGCATATAGAGAAGTCCCACAATCAAGTACAGGGTTCTCTCCCTTCGAATTGATGTATGGAGCGAACCCAAGAGGACCTCTCACCATCTATAAAGACATAATATCACAACCTGTAGATATCCACCTTCCCATTTCTACATATGATTTGGTCACTGACACCAGAGACAAAATCATACGTTCCTGTATAATGGCCAGAACATCACTACAGGAGAAAGGTTTTAAATACAGGCAATACGCCAATAAAGGTGCAAAGACTGTTGTGCTATATCCAGGTCAGGACATTTTGCTACTCTTACCTGACAAAAGAGATCTACTGTCAACGTCATGGCAGGGACCTTTTAAGGTCATTAGAAGGATTTCAGAAGTAGACTACGAAATCTCAATACTCCCAGGTCTAACTGTTGTTTGTTGCATGTATCCACCCCTACCTCACTGATGACCTCACCACAGTTCACAATACTCCCAGGTCTAACTGTTGTTTGTTGCATGTATCCACCCCTACCTCACTGATGACCTCACCACAGTTCACAATACTCCCAGGTCTAACTGTTGTTTGTTGCATGTATCCACCCCTACCTCACTGATGACCTCACCACAGTTCACAATACGCCCAGGTCTAACTGTTGTTTGTTGCATGCATCCACCCCTACCTCGCTGATGACCTCACCACAGTTCACAATACTCCCATGTCTAACTGTTGTTTGTTGCATGCATCCACCCCTACCTCGCTGATGACCTCACCACAGTTCACAATACTCCCAGGTCTAACTGTTGTTTGTTGCATGTATCCACCCCTACCTCACTGATGACCTCACCACAGATCACAATACTCCCAGGTCTAACTGTTGTTTGTTGCATGCATTCACCCCTACCTCGCTGATGACCTCACCACAGTTCACAATACTCCCATGTCTAACTGTTGTTTGTTGCATGTATCCACCCCTACCTCACTGATGACCTCACCACAGTTCACAATACTCCCATGTCTAACTGTTGTTTGTTGCATGTATCCACCCCTACCTCACTGATGACCTCACCACAGTTCACAATACTCCCAGGTCTAACTGTTGTTTGTTGCATGTTTCCACCCCTACCTCACTGATGACCTCACCACAGTTCACAATACTCCCATGTCTAACTGTTGTTTGTTCCATGTTTCCACCCCTACCTCACTGATGACCTCACCACAGTTCACAATACTCCCAGGTCTAACTGTTGTTTGTTGCATGTATCCACCCCTACCTCGCTGATGACCTCACCACAGTTCACAATACTCCCAGGTCTAACTGTTGTTTGTTGCATGTATCCACCCCTACCTCACTGATGACCTCACTGCAGTTCACAATACTCCCAGGTCTAACTGTTGTTTGTTGCATGTATCCACCCCTACCTCGCTGATGACCTCACTGCAGTTCACAATACTCCCAGGTCTAACTGTTGTTTGTTGCATGTATCCACCCCTACCTCACTGATGACCTCACCACAGTTCACAATACTCCCAGGTCTAACTGTTGTTTGTTGCATGTATCCACCCCTACCTCACTGATGACCTCACCACAGTTCACAATACTCCCAGGTCTAACTGTTGTTTGTTGCATGTATCCACCCCTACCTCACTGATGACCTCACTGCAGTTCACAATACTCCCAGGTCTAACTGTTGTTTGTTGCATGTATCCACCCCTACCTCACTGATGACCTCACCACAGTTCACAATACTCCCAGGTCTAACTGTTGTTTGTTGCATGTATCCACCCCTACCTCACTGATGACCTCACCACAGTTCACAATACTCCCAGGTCTAACTGTTGTTTGTTGCATGCATCCACCCCTACCTCACTGATGACCTCACCACAGTTCACAATACTCCCAGGTCTAACTGTTGTTTGTTGCATGCATCCACCCCTACCTCGCTGATGACCTCACTGCAGTTCACAATACTCCTACAGTCTAACTGTTGTTTGTTGCATGCATCCACCCCTACCTCACTGATGACCTCACCACAGTTCACAATACTCCCAGGTCTAACTGTTGTTTGTTACATGCATCCACCCCTACCTCGCTGATGACCTCACTGCAGTTCACAATACTCCTAGGTCTAACTGTTGTTTGTTACATGCATCCACCCCTACCTCACTGATGACCTCACTGCAGTTCACAATACGCCTAGGTCTAACTGAAATCTTGATCAAATCATAGTTCATAAATAAAAGGTCAGAGGTGAGAGAATCAACTTCATTGCAGCAGGTTTTATCCCATTCGGTTAAGCCTCTCTCCACTGAATGGCAAGCTGCTTGCACAAAGCTCAAACTCCAGAGCTACAAATGCAACAGTAAACAAAATACCAAGACACATTTAAAGCAAGCTACAACATACCTGTAACATGTTCTCCCCAGCACCGTTGAAGAGGAAAATGATGTTATGCATGATGTTCACAGAGCTGTGGGAGATGGCCCTCAGCATTTCCAGCATCACAGCACAGCTAGTAGCATCGTCCCCTGCCCCTGTCAGACACAAGGTCAAACTCAAATGAGCACATCAAATGTGGGATATTATGGCCTACTCGTTAGTTTTCAGAGACAATCATAGTAACTAGTGCTTGACTCAGCAAGAATGATTAATTTATCACCAGTATCTTGTAGTTGAATAGCTCTACTTCCACCCTAGGCAGTAATAGTTTGGGGTTCAGTCTCTCATTAGGTGGCCAGTCACACAAAGCTGAACAAACAGCCTGTGGGGGTTTATGCCAAACATAACAAACTGTAAGGTTTATTCTCTTCGCCAATCAATTTCTCATGTGAGAGGTCAGGGGAAACCACATTACGTTTGTAATCTCATCGCTGGCTGTTGAAGATGAGGACAGAGCACGGATGGGACTGCCCCAAGTGATGCTATGATGTCAGTTTTGTACTCAACTCAGCTCAACTGAGAGCCTGACGAGACCCAGCTCAATATGTCAGGCAATAAACTAAGCAATATATTTTTTGTGTCTTTATTATTCATATAAATATGACAAGAGCTGCACTGAAGGTCTGTATGTGTGAATGGTCCCCCCAGCATCTGTCACACATGAAGCACTGTAATCTACACACAAATTAAAACTGATGCTATTATTGCACCAGTAATAGTATTTTATTGGGGGTCTTTTTAATGATCTATTTTACAGCATTAAAACATTTCAGCAATAAATATGCAGCAAGCTTCACTGAAAATAAGGGTTTGACGGATATAAACACAGACTGGTAACCGCTAGTGTGGACAAGTAATGAATACCCAGAGGTAGAGAAAACTGAACATAATTCAGGCACCAGCTCCTTTTGTCACAGGTTTTCATTCATCTGACAATGTTTTTTCTATGTGAATGTAATATGCACAATAGATAGCTGATGTACGAAAGATGAATGGCTGGAATGTAATGGAAGGTGCCCGCATGACCAATTTGTGACCCTTTGAAAATAAGTTCATTTATTCGTTTTGGTGCAAATTAGGGTCAAGAAAACTCATGAGAATTTATACACCAGGTAAACATTTCCAGGAGCCATTGCAACTGATGGCCTGGATTTCTCTAGCCCTGATTAGACCATTCAAAAAAGTGTCATTAAACTAGAAAAACAAGGCCACTTTGGGCTTAACAATTCCAGGATATGTACAAGAGTGACATGAAAATGTTGGCCATCGACAAAACAATGTAGGAGGAATAAACCACTGACTGTGCTACGTTGAGATGCACTGTGAGAATTATCTTGAACTCAATTAAAGTGACTACTTCAATACAAAATGCAGCAAGGAATCTGACAAAAGGAATGTCACATGCTGATGACCACTGTGTTGTGGGTTAACACCACATTCTGGTCAGTTGGAATTAAATGTTGACTTCTCGTACTTGACTTCGGGTCATCAATTAAAAATACCTCAGAAGCCAGAGTGGGTTCACTTGATGGTGGGAGACAGTGGTAATAGAGAAAGCTAACCTCCATGTGAAATCAGTCCAGTGCACTCACTAGTAGTAGCATCTACATCCAGCATCTGTAACGCATATATGTAGACTACGCTTGAGTTCAAAGGGCGGGCGGGCGGGCGGGCGGGCGGGCACACACACATGCACACACGCACACACACAAGTCAGCATGTAGTCAGTCCTTTGCAGAATGTCACCCACATCACTGCCATTGAAAAGACTTTATCCTTGGCCCATATGATTTTGTCTTCTTCATTTATCAGACTGACTACTGCTGTGGGAGTTGTGTTGTTGATGATCATGCTTAGCATTCATACCACCATGTTTTGGGAGTCTCCGTGGTGAAGATGTTACGCCTTACTTTGCGTTACAACTGTAACCAAGACAAAATACTAAGCCTTAAGCTACTCAGTTCATACTTCTGCATGGTGCCAAAAACTCCATAGCAACCAACAAATGTCAAAGCTGTTCCATCCATCCATAATGTGCCATGCCGGTAAGCGTGGGCGGTCATGTTCTCCCATCTCACTCGATCACCAGAGTCATGGATCAGCTCCGTGTTTCTGTCTTGACCATGCCACAAGGCCAAGCCATCCAGGTACTTGCTTCTAGGTCTTCCCCTTGGTCTGTTCCCCTCGATCTTACCAGTTGTCACCAAATTCTCCAATCCATTTCTTCTCATAACATGCCCAAAAAATTTTGACTGTCTACGTCTAATTTCTCTAATCAATTTACGATCTTCATTTGTTTCTTGAAGGACTTGTTCATTGGTCTTTCTGGCTGTCCATGGTATTCTTTGCATTTTCCTCAGAAACCACATCTCTACAGCCATCAGATGTTTTTCAGCCTGACTGCTCATTGTCCACGCTTCACATCCATATAAAAGTACAGGTTCAATGTAGCATCTCAACACTCTTTTTCTCGTTTCAATTGACATCTTTTTATTGGTCATGTTTTTCATCTTGCTAAAGGCTACTTTTGCCATGGCGATTCTTGCTCTAATCTCTTCAAGGCATCTCCCATCAGACGTTATTACTGTTCCGAGATAATTGTACCTGCTCACTTGTTGAAGAATATTCCCATTTACTTGTATATTACATTGTGGTATTTCGTCCTTCCTAGTGACGACCATAATCTGTGTCTTTTTACAATTTAATTCTAACCCTAGTTGTTCACTGTGTGTAACAATCGCATCTACTAAATTTTGCAGGTCCTGTTCATTGTCTGCAATCAAGACTGTATCATCTGCATATCTAATGTTATTGATGCATCGTCCCCCAATGTTGATTCCTTCCATATCTTCAATATTTCTGAAAATACTTTCACTGTACAGGGAAAACAGATCTGGAGACATTACTATTACACATCCCTGTCTCACACCTCTCTTAATAGGCTGATATTGGCTTACTTCATTATCAACTCTTATGGCAGCTTGTTGTTTCCAATATATGTTTTTTACAAGTCTAAGATCTTTTCCATCAATTTGTAGATCTTCAAGCATCCTTATCATGTTGACATGTCTCACTTTATCAAAAGCCTTTGTGTAGTCAATGAAGCAAAGGTGTAGATCTTTGTTTACTTCTATAGAACATTTGATTATGTTTCTCAGTATATACACAGCATTTACTGTACCCTTGCCTTCCACAAACCCACATTGTTCTTCTCCTATTTCAGGTTGTATTTTCCTCCTAACTCTTTGCATGATAATTCTTAGCAAAATCTTCATGATGTGACTCATTATACTAATTGTTCGATGTTGATCACATTCCAAGGCTCCTGATTTCTTTGGGATTGCAATAAATACAGAATTACATAACTCCTGAGGTATATTTCCAGTATCATATATTGTATTAAGCAGACTGGTAACTTTATCTATTCCATATTCTTCTAAAGCATCAATCATTTCTGTTGTGAAGCTGTCTGAACCGGGGGTCTTGCCAGATTTCATATGATTAAGCGCATTCTGAACCTCCATCTTTAAAATCGCTGGTCCTTCATTATTATTTTGGACATCATACTGTTCGTCTCTGTTGTCGTCATAAAGGTTTTTCACATAATCTGACCATTCTGACAGTGTCCTTCGTTATCAGGCGAACCCACTCTGACTTCACAGGGTACTTGTAATTTATGTCCCCAAGTCAAGGACGATAGGTCAACATTTTAGCCCAACTGTCCGGTGTAGGGGTTGAACCCCTTACCTCGGCATCAGCACAACGGATGTTTAAGAACACACATTCCTATCCATTCGGTCATGCTGACCTATTCTTCAGAAGTAACTCTAACATTATCATCAGAACTGCTACAGATTGAATTCTGAGTCTTGAAAGAGAGGTCAGCAAAAAGAGGTTGGGGTCAAAGTATTGAGGATGACTTGTGTTACCTTATATCTCTCAATGCAGATGTAGAAGGGAAAATAAATGTCTGCTCTACAAGACATCACTGAGACTGAGAAGTTACTGACTGCTTTGTCATTCAACAACTGGGGAGGAGGAAACAAGATGAAGGGAAGGAGGGAAAAAAGATGAAGAGGAGGGGGTGAAAGAAAAGAAGGAAGAAAAAGAAGAGGACAAAAGGAAGAGGAGGGAGAGAAAGAAGAGAAGGAGATGAGAGTGAAAGAATAGAAGATGTGGGAGAAGAAAAGGAATTGTAATAATAAAATGAGGAGAAATAACAACAGTAATGATAATTATAATAATAAGAAGAAGAGAACAGGAGGAAGAAGATAGTGAAGATAAGGAGCTGGAATAATAACATTAAGAAGACCAAGAAGAAGAAAATGAAGAGGATGAAGAAGATAAGCAGGTGGGAAAATAATAATAGTAAGAAGAAGAAGAAGACCAAGAGGGAAAAGGAGGAGTAGAAAGTGAAATTGAAGAGAAGATGGGAAGAAGGTGAAAATGAGGAAAGATTGAATAGTTACCTGGACTGTCAACCACTGAGTCATAATGACAATTGACCAGCAGACTGGTGTTGGCGCCCTGGGGAGGCGACACTTTGACCACAATATTCTTCAAGTTCTGGTAGACACTGGAGAACTCCCCCAGCCCAGCACTGATAAAATCCACAATCAAACCCCCACTGACAACCTGCAGGGACACCTCCATGGTGTTGTGCGACAGTTTGCTGGCGTTAATTTCTTGTATGACTTCCAATATGTACTGTTCGGACTGGGCATGAGCCTCGCTTCCGGACACACGGGGTCCAAAGCTGGTGATTTTGTCCAAGAAACGTCTAGCATTTTCCTCTCTGAATTCATGCGGCAGGGAGTTGTCACTGTTCTTGGGTGCAGGGTATGAATTCATTTGTTGATGCACAAAAACACCCATAAGTAAATAATAAATACCGATAACAGAATAAGCAATAGCTGCTCTGGACTTCGTCCTTTGATGGAAGTAAAATTGATGGAAGAGCGCACCGAGCCAGATGCGTCTGGGCCTGCCAACAGCGGGGGGTGGATGTGGAGGTTGGAGAAAGGCTTGAGCTGGTGTTGGAGAAAGGCTTGAGCTGGTGTTGGAGAAAGGCTTGAGCTGGTTGTTGGAGAAAGGCTTGAGCTGGTTGTTGGAGAAAGGCTTGAGCTGGTGGTTGGAGAAAGGCTTGAGCTGGTGGTTGGAGAAAGGCTTGAGCTGGTGGTTGGAGAAAGGCTTGATCTGGTGGTTGGAGAAAGGCTTGAGCTGGTTGTTGGAGAAAGGCTTGGTCTGGTGGTTGGAGAAAGGCTTGAGCTGGTGGTTGGAGAAAGGCTTGATCTGGTGGTTGGAGAAAGGCTTGATCTGGTGGTTGGAGAAAGGCTTGATCTGGTGGTTGGAGAAAGGCTTGATCTGGTGGTTGGAGAAAGGCTTGATCTGGTGGTTGGAGAAAGGCTTGATCTGGTGGTTGGAGAAAGGCTTGATCTGGTGTTGGAGAAAGCTTGATGTGGTGGTTGTTGCTGGTGGACATGTTGATCAACACCGTCGTTCACCTCTGCTCCGTCCACAAGCCGGTGAACGGCGCCTTAACGCGTCGTGTAGCCCGGCACCAGCCCCTTGGTTGTCCATGTTGACAAGCTTGAGTGTGTTAGATCCCTGAGTGAACTGTTTCTTGTGAAATAAAACGACTAGCGGCACATTTATATCGACATTGTGCTGTGACTTGTGTTTGCCGGCAGCCTTGAGTTCGTCATTGCCATTGAAACGGTGCGTTCCTATAATATACAAACCGGTGTCGCGTTTATTTTCAACCCACTTAATATTTATCCTGCTATTCCAGCATATTTCGTGCTTTCGTGCACAGGTGGCTTGACTACCAGTGAGTTTATCCTGAGATAAGTAGCAACATTTTTTTTTCTTCAAATTTTCATTTTCTCTTCTTTCTCTCATTTTTAAAAATCTTTTTATTCTTCTCATCCCGTCTTTATGCCTTAATGTCTTCTCCATGACTATTGTTGTGTTTTGTGTAAGTGTGTGTATTTGTTTGCTGCCGGCTTTGTGGAAAGTATATTATTATAACATCAGTCAGTGCGGCCGCCTTGATTCCAACTTGAACCCAACGTCAAGCCGGTGTCAAGTAAAACAGTCGTCTGCTGACATTGCCACCAGCCAATCAGCGTACAGCTTCCTGCCTGTTCCACAAGATGGCGTGAACCAGCCCCCCTCTCTCCCTCTCTCTGTTAGTGGTTAAACGGTGCGGTTATCTTTGAACAATATAAAATGACACAAAGTAGTGCAAGCTTTACATACCAGAATTACGACACATACAGGACGTTGCGGCGATTAGCCTTCATCATCAAACAAACACATTAACAAAACACAACAAATAGTCAAGGAGATCTCCTATGACTACATCACAACGTTACGACAGTTTAGTCGACGGATCAACATCACGGCACAGGGTGTAACCCATAAGTGCTCCGTCTTCTCCTAACTCAAACCTGAGACTGGAAAACTCAGCTTAGTGCACGAACTCCGTAGCACCGGCGAGTATCCTGAATTACTTTGGGTAGATTTTTAACTTGAAATTTTGCCCGGGCAGCGCCGTTAGGCTACTCTTTATCGATTTCTAACTGCCAAGGACTTTTTACGTGGGCAACAATACACACGGGAGTCCGATCTCACTACCCATAGACCAGAGGAAATTTTATACTAGAAGTCCACGATAAGTCATCACCGGGGCTTGAACCCGGGACCTCCAGCACTGAGGCGGACACCATACCTCGAGACCACGCAGCCTCCGTTACGGCAGAACGATGATTGATTATTGATTGATTTAAGAACCGACATCACAGCATTCGGGGCATTCCCATAAGCGCTCCGTCCCCATCCCCAGCAGCCAGCGAAGAGTTCCAACACCGATAGTACCAGTAGCAATCTGATTATATGTCCGTCTCGCCTTTCCTCTAAGCGTCGAGCGTCTGCTAGATCGCCTCATCACTCCTCGCTGTCTCATTCTTGCCAGACCGTGGCGATCCATTTGCTCCACCAAGGTGTACACCTGCTCCCATAAGGCCGCAACCACGTCTGCCTTGTCATGCATCAATACTCCACCAAGTTTTGCAGAGCCAGCCAATCTGTCCGCCTGTTTCATTTCCCAGCACACCGGCATGCCCCGGAGAAAAGATCCAGGCGATGCTTGTCACCCGTGACCTCCGAAGCGAAGCAAGCCACTCTGCACGAAGCTTGCCTGTCTTCACCCTCCTCAGCATGCTTTCTGAGTCAGTTACAATCACGATGTGTGTATGTCTCGTGTTCTCCATCCAGCTGAAAGCTGCACTGACCGCCTCCACCTCCATTCTTAAGCTAGATGTTGTGGTATCATATGTCCAGGCTCTCCTGAACCTAAACGCCGACCATTAGTTTTTGCCAAGAACCCCCAAGCACTTCTCCTACCTCTCAACACTGACCCATCCGTGTAGATAATCACATCACCCGGGCGAGAATTATCCTGAATTAGTTGCTGGATTTCCACTTCCGTGGCCTCTGCTGGCCACTCCCTGCTCAATGTGATTATAACTCTGCACAAGTCTGACTGCTCGGCTGGCACTCTGAGCCACTCCTTTCCTCGCCTAATATTCTCCAAGAGGCATACCTGTCTGATCGTATCCTCCGCCTGAGCCATCCATGATTTCCCTCTTATCAGTCTCTGACCCTTAACTACGTCCAGCGCCTCATGCAACGGGTGATCTGTGTCTGCAGCTACTCTGAGGTATGCCTTCGCTTGCATCACCTTGTGCCTACTAAGCAACAGTAGGAAGACCAAGGATGTAACGCATACACACTACTGGAGTGTCTCTGGTGTATCCCAGAATGACCCGCATCGCTTCATTCTGTATGCGCTCTAATTTCACCAGCTGACTCTTTGAGACAGTGAGCAGTCCTAGTCCATAATCAATCACTAAGAGGATCAAGTGCTGGCATAGTGTGAAGAGCATTCTCTGCTCTGTGTCCATTGCAGCCATAGTTTTAAGTGCATTGAGTCCTTTTTTAGATCTTGTCACAACCGTCTCCACATGGTCCTTGAAGGACAGACTCCCGTCAAATGTGATTCCCAGATACTTCAGTTTTTCTCTCTGTTGACGCTTCTTTCCCTCTATCGTGAGGCTTGGGGCTTTTTCTCTCCAATCCTGTTGTCCAGAAAGCACCCCAAAACAGCCGCCTTTTACGGGTGGATGACAGCACTCATTTCAGTGCACCAATCAA